>VXBX01003483.1:236026-296605 GCA_013400415.1 Scytalopus superciliaris
TGGGCGGGGGGGGGGGGGGGGGTGGGGGTGGTGTGTGATTGTGGTTGTTTGGGGTTTTTTCTTTTTCTCTAACTAAAGTCTGCTGGGCTTTCAATATTGACCCTTCCCAAACACATAATTGGTAAATGACAGGATTTATGCAGTATGCACTGTGAATCCCAGAGTTTTGGCTGCACAGTTAGGGCACTGCCTAGCTCATGAGCAGAAGAGGCAAAATGCTTTCAACAGAAAAGGAGAAAAGAGAAACTACACAGAGCTGTGGGCAAAGAGGGGAAGGAAGTGTAAGCAAATCTCTTACTGAAAGAGAGAAAGAAAGGGCTGGAGTGTGGGACCCACAGAATCGCAGTCCCTGGGCAGGGGAATGCCAAATTACTCATCATGAGAAAGAAAATGAGGCTTTTTAAAAAGGAGAAGTTTCTGAATAACAAGATGCCATTAGACTGATAAGGCATTTCAATAATTAATACACCATTTAATATAATATGGCTGGTTTTTTCCTGTCCGAAGAGGATGCCACTTTATTTTTCTACAGCAGTAGTATTAAAGGCTTGAGGTGAGCAATGCTGTAGTAACACACACTCCTAAATATGCTGGGTTTTGACTCAGCAGTTCTTGTTTTACACCACTGAGTAAGTGATCTCTTGCAACACACATTCAATTTTTAACACACATAAGGTTTAAAACCAGTTCACTTACCTTTATTTTCCCTTCACAGTGAGGAAAACCATCCATAGGAGGCAATTCACACTGTTCTTGGGCTCCATTTATGAGATCTAAAGAGAAACACAGACCATAAATGAATTTCATATTACAGCTCTGACAGATAGCCTAATGAATCCTGCCTTTTATTTTCACGAATCCACAATCCAGACCAACTGAAGTGTCCTACCATGTAATATTTGTTAAAATATTAAACTCAGTCTGCTTAGTTTTGAGCAGAGAAGAAAATGGTTGCACAGATTTCACCTCTGACTTGAAGCAGAAGTGCTGAATGACAAAAACTGATCTACGAAGACTTAAAAATTAAGCTAATCCATACTGATAATAACCAGAACAAAATATCTTCCTAATCACAGTGTGTTTCAATCTACTAAATTGTAAAATTTGTTGTCAATTGTCAAACATTTATAAGATGTATTATTATTCTTAAACATAAAAACTAGTTTTTCAAGTCCTGTTATCATTTTATCAAATACCCATGATCCGAAACTTGGCATCAGATATATGACTCAGTTAATAAATGTTGCAATATGATCTAATTTTACAACTGAGTAGCACATCATCACATCTCATAAGAAATATTTCCTGTGGTCTCCCAAGATGTTTTTTTTTTTTTTTTTTTTTTTTTTTTTTGCCTGTTTTAGGTTGGCTTTTTTTTTTTCATTCTAGATTACAATAACACAGTAAAGAGTGTAATACAGAGCAACACTTCCAGCCCACGAGCCAAGGAAAAAGCAGCAGTTGTAAAGGACATTACCACACCAACTTCAGGAAGGGATCTTCTTCTTAGAAGAACCCTCTAATTCGGGCCTTTAAGGCAAGAAAAATTATTACCACAGTTGAGAGATTCTTGCCAAAGGCAGTGGAGGGAAAGGTTTTCAATTTAGGTAGATCATCCCACCGTTATCTAAATTATACCTGCATTATTTCTGGCTTTTCCCATGGGCAAGAATCAAGACCATTAAAGCCAGCCAGCCACCAGCCTAAGAACCGTTCATGCTATGGTAGCACCAGTCCATGATTTCATCCAGAACATGCTAATTAGAAAGCCCAGAAGAAAACACCATTTTTTTCTGCAGTTTTAAAATACAGTAGCAACAAGATCAGTGGATAAAAGAGCGTTGCATTATATTGTTATACACAAAAAACGCCACCTGAAATAGATGACTATTTCCCATTTTTCTTTTGCAAATAGTTTCTTTTAAAGATAAAACTTGAAAGGTGAGTTGCAAAATGGAGTTGATGGGTGAAAGAAGAGCCATGCCAGGAAGACGACGCTTCTTTGGCAGTCTCTGCAGCAGCAGCAATTTCCCAAACTGAGCTGCAGTGCCAATGACAATAGCACTGAAGCAAAGTGGTTTGTATGATGACTTTGTAATTTCAAATCAATAAGCACTTTCAAAATATTCTCTCTGTCTTCTTATCCTTGTGGGATTCTTGCAGACTAGACCACTGACATCTAAGGCTCTGATTTCTGCTCTGAGTAAGAACATACAGAGCATACAGATAGCAGCAATTTAAAAGTGTGTTCTCAATTCAGTCAGTGCAGCTACATAAGAATAGGACTTTTTGCTTTACTGCAGTTCACAAATCAGACCTTCCACTTGAATCACACCAAAATCAGTGCCTGAGATCAAATAGGAACAAAACTACCTTAAACTATATAGAGGCATGATTAAAATTTTGGTAATTTTCAGTAATCAGTATAATTCCATTGGAAGAGCTTTATGGTCTACATGGTTTCTGTGCTTTTTCTTTCCTTTGTTTTTATTTTAACAAACTCATCATAGGTCTGAATGCAAAGTAAGAGCTTTACATAAGGCAAGTCAAATTGAAATCCTCCTAAAATAAAAAAAGGTGTCTGAAATCTATACTACAACATCAGAGATGCAGCTCAACCACAGGGAAAGTTCAACTTGCAGCATCCTACTGAATTTAGGGTTGAAAACGCTGAAGGTCTGGGTACAGCTTGACAATAAGAATGATCCACCAATTTTATAACTTAAAATAATGCCTTCTATCTCAAGCTAATTATGCTATCATAGGATGGGTTTCTACTTCAGAAGGTTAGTCTTCTTCTGAAGTAATTTTAAGTATAATTATTTTATAGCATACATGTTGCATTTTAATGGGTATCCCATGGCCTGTCAAAGAGCAAGAGTGGGAGTGCTCTGGAAAAGCCTTGGTGTAGCTGGCCACAGGAGAGACCAGAAGCCTGGGAAAATCTGCAGCTTGTGCCTACAAAATGTCTGTCTATTCTTTTTTACTTCTTGGACTGGACAGGAACAGGGAGAGCTGGGAGGGTTGGCTTTCTGCCTGGAAATACCTGTATGTGGTTGTGCTGTAGCTGGTGGGAGCTGTTGAAGCTTGGGGCTGGTGCAGTATGTGACTGTTGGAAGAGGGCAGTTTTTATTCTTGCAAATACAGGGATTCTGTGAGACCTTGAGAACAGCAGCACATCTACAAAAGCACACTTGGATGCAACAAACCTGCTTATGCATGACAAAAGCAAACATGTAGACTGCAGTTCTGTGTCTACCAAAAATGAGGCTGATGTCTGTATTTTTTTTCCCTCCATCCTTCCTCAAAAATGTTAATGTCTTTTCTCCACCCCAGTCCACAGAGTATGAAGATGCTTTACACACTCACCAGCTCCCCACTCCATCTCCCCATTCAGCCTTACCATGGACCTGTATCCCAAATACCTACATCAGCTTTCCCTTGCTTCATTTACAGCTACTAATCAGGTAACAGCATAGTGAAGGCAATTCTATAAAGTTTAAATATAATCTGTAACACAAAACCATTTACATAAAGTATTACCCAGAGCATAACAAAATGTAGCAATACATGCATACAAGAGGAAATGAATGTGAAAGAACCGGAGAAGGAACAGAGAAATGCAGTCTTTCCTTTGTGCCTGTGGACAGGAAGCCAGCTGATACAATCAGACTGGAAACACATCTACGTCAAGGACTGCTGTCCAAAGCAACAACTGCCTGCAGAAACGGGCAAGTCAGGACTGGTTTCCACACGTAAGCCTGAGAATTCAATGCAGAACTCTGGATTCACCAGGGAATAATTCTGATGGTTCCAGTTAACTACTTCTTGCCCTGAAGCTGTACTCCTTCTTCTTGGACACAGTCAGCGTGAATTCTAGATTGAGAAACATCCCTCCCAACTCTTTTTATATTCAATGATCAGAACCTGTGTGAAGAATTACATTCCTGCTCCTCTTGCAGCTCACTATTAGCTGGGCATGGAGTGTGTGCTGGAGCCTGTTGGTGACAGCAAGTAGCCTGTGGGCAACAAAAAGGCTCCCTTCCCATCCTTACTAAACTAGCTGATCTGAACTGTAGTTAGAAGCATAGGAAGCATCCCTTTGAAATTTATGAAGCCAAGGAAGCTGTGACCAGTCTCTTCAAATACAAATTCATAGCTGCAACCCAACAGTCCATCTTGCCCTCATCAAACCCTGGTGCACAGCGATGGAGCAGCATTCCCTGGCGCCTCAAGCTCAGAGTGGGACCACACTGACACATCAGCTCACTCCCTCTCTCACACACAGGCTCCAGCCATCCACACTAGCTGGGAGTGGGGCTTTTCTTAAACAGGAATCCAGGAGGTGACCAAATGTCCCATAGCCCAAGGAGAGCTGGGACCAAGCTCAGCCAGACACCAGCAATTTGCACTTCTGAATGGATCACAAAGACAAGGGAGATGAAGAAGTGAAACCCCGGAGATGCAAATCTACACATCAGGATCTTCCAAAACATGAAAAGCAAGTATTAAAATACAAGTCAAGACTTTAGAGTTTTTCAGGATTTGGAGATAACAAAACCCCCAAACACCAGTAACTTATGAAGATTCTTGTTAAAAGGTCTGGATAGATGTATTATGCTGTTAGCAAGTTCATGTTGGATAGTTTCTTCCTGAAGCAAAAAATACATTATTAAGCCAGACATTAAAGTTACTTTTGATGAAAAATAGTATTTGAGAAACCACAAGGATTTTTATCCTTAATTAGGATTTATGTGATTTAAAATGCAAGTCCTTTCCCAGCCAAAACTTAGAACTTACAGCCAAAGAAGTTAGAAATACAGCAACTGTCAAGTTAGTACAAAGCAACAGCAGTTTATACACACACTTTTTTCTCTTCAATTTTGTGTGAGCCATGATATTAATTTCTATTTTACAGACACCTAAGTGTTTTTCAAGTCATGTACAGCTTATCTCCTCTTGACTGCTGTTATGCAAAGACATAATTATTAGACATTTATCTCACATGACATTACATTAAAAGCCAACACATTAACAAATTGAAAATCGAGTAGGTTATAAATCTAAGAGGATACAGCTGTTACAGGTTACCCTGGAAAAATTGAAAAATATTGAGAAAACACCAATTTACTGTAGATTAAAAAACCCCTCTTTAAATACTGCTCACTGTTTGTGAGGCCCTGGGACGTTTAAAATCTAACTACCAAACTCCATGCCCATGTTTAGAAAGGAGCCATATGTTCACTTCACAAATGACACACAGCTTTGCACCAGAGATTGTGAGTGCACAGCAGGTGAACCTGAACTTGTGAACAATCACCAGCTATTTCAGTGCAAAGTCTGGCACGTCAGCATGACCGACGTGGCAGATTTAAGCTAAGCCACCTAACCCTGCATGGGAAAAGATGCTACTCCCTTGTTGCTCAATATGAGCCCCAGGCCTTTGGCACTGCTCTCTCTAAACACCAGTTCACAGGTACAGCTCTTCGTTGTCTCTTGCAATTAAACTCCATGTCCACAGGTTTTGTTTTACTGAAGGCCTACAACACCCAGATGAGAATTATGTGGTTAAAAGCACAACCTGTGACAGGGAATCGATTTTTTGTTTGCTTCCAAATTACTCTTTAACAAAACAATAAAAATGAGCAGCAGTGAGTGCTATACACATTTTTTCTCCCTCTCCTCTTACTGCACATCCTTCAAATAATGTGCTTTGTAACAGGCTAAAAAATTCTGCTTCAGTTTTCTCCATGAGACAGTCAGGAGGTCTAGAAATATTCCACTAAGATGGTAAGCTGAATAAGAGTTATAATTAGTCACTCAGCAGTGACTGCTGTTTGATAGGTACTCTATTTGTGATAAAGGTTTTTAAATAGCAATACTGGTTAAAGCAAATGATAATGCTGCAATACTGCTGAAACTGCAAGCTGAGACACCAGAAGCCTACCTACTCTGCTAAGGACCAACTTGGCATTCTTCAGAGAATGGAAATATATTAGGAATTAAACATGACACAAAAAATTGCTATACTTTGAAACCTTGAGGCTAAAACTCAGATTTTTAGACGAGTGCAAAAAAGCATATTAGAATATCTTTGGATGACATATAGCACAGATTATAGATCAAATAAAAAACATTCCCATCAGCAGATCTCATAAAATCAGAAAGCTCCTTAGTATTATAAGGTCAGAGTAATCATATCCGTTCAAATCTATTCACCAGTTTTATCTCTGTTCTCCTTCTGGTTTTGATCATTAAGTATAAGTACTATTCTTACTTTAATTCATGAAACTCTTCTCTTGTTTCTATTTCAGTTCTGAAATCTGGTATCTTTAGTTAGACACAGACCGTATTAAGGTTGGTTTCTTTTGTGTAAGGTCTCCGTTCCCTTCTCCCACTAATTAACACATTCTCGATCCAATTCACATTTTTTATCTCCAGCTGGTAAGATTTCTTTAAGGACAGAATTCACAGTGTGAGCTGAAAGCAGTAACAACATATTCAATGACACGAGCTAAATGCTTCAAGACTTTAAACGCAGAGCACAAAATGCCTTCTACTAACATTTTAGAAACTTCAGTAGCTAAGGGTTGGTATGATTTAAAGAAAATTAACTTTTCTACTGCCAGTCCATCCTTACACTAGCTGTGCTGCTGTGTTCCATTAATGCTACTGAAATCAATGCAGTGTTAGGAGAATTCAAGTTGTAGTCAAGTGGTTAATGGAAATGCAGCCCAGGGGAGCACTCACAGCCCCCTTCAGCATTGCTAATACAGCTTTGCACTGCAGTGGAAAAGATTCTCCTGTGGTCCTCTGCACACACACTGCTCTGTGCTGTGACAGCCAGGTTTGGAAGCACACACATCTCTCCTCCTCCACACTGCTGCCTTTGGGGGAGGCAAACAGCACAATGGGAAAAACTTCTTCACAGTATATACAGTGGGGAAAGAGAATACAACGAACAAGGCACAATAAAAATGAGTCAAAGCAAAGCAGCACCTTGACAAAGCTGCAATTTTGGCTGTTAGAGCTAGTGCAGCCCCACATCCTGTTACATCTGGTACACACTGATGTTCTGTGGGGACAGCTGGTTTGTTTTCTAAGGCACAACACACCATGTTAACTAAAGGAAAGCCTGCTGTAGTCCTCTTAAGACAGGAGGGCAGCTTTAAAAATTAAAATAATATGCAGTATTCTTAGCTTTTTTAAATCTATTGAGTCTCTGCAACTACAGGACTTTGGTGGAACTGTGGCTGCAGACTGCTAAAACTAAGGAGGCTGTTATATGTGCTACAATATTCATCAGAGATCATGGAAACAAACCCACTGATCATGAGCTTACCTGAGTCTTCCCCACCACCTAAAAGGCTTCAGTGTGGCAGCTCCAAGTCTTTAGGAACAAGCACATGGAAATACCATGACAAAGGTCCTTCTCACCATAGTAACATCACAAAAAAGCAAAAATCCTTCTTTCAGCACTGCCAAAGCTGACTTGTCAGTCTGCCTTGCCACATATTCGTGAAGGATGCCAGATATCTGACAGGCATCCAAGCCATCATGCCTTAAATGACAAGTATATACTGAAGTCTGCATCCTAATGAGTGACTTTAAAGATGTTAAAACTAAAGTTGTTAAAAGAGAACTCAACAGCCAATACAGCAGAACAAGTTAATGCATAAGGCAGAAAAAGCTGTGGAAACTTTGAACAGATACACCAAAAATATTCTCCCTCACTGAGAAGAGTTACACACCTGATGCTGAACTCAGTCTTAGCAAGAGTTCTCCAAGCCCCAGACATTACAAGGGAGGAGGATTTAACGTGAACCTTCACTTGCTTGTTTTTATGGGATCAAAGAGACAATTCAAATCTTTTCAAGGCAAATGAACATTTTGTACACAACCAGTTTGGTACAGTTTTCAGTGCAATTATATTATCTGAAGTGTTAAATGGTCATGCTTATAAAAAATTTTGCTTTTCACTGAACAAGCACAGTGGAGTGGTGACAGTGCCCTCAGAGCACCTTGGACCGTGCTTTAAACCATTACTTTTATTTTTGAAAAACTGTTTTGCAAAACATATATTCAGAATTAATACTGCTATTATTTAGCAGTGTTTTAAAGCCTGAGGAGAAAGTTTCTTTTAGCTTGCTTATACGAAGTTCGTTGTTGCAACACAGCAAGAGCTCAACATTTAGCAATAAACACCACCAACCACCCCAAAACCAACCCAACCCACAACCACAAACCCCATGCCCCCTGTTTGCAAAAAAAAAAAAAAAAAAAAAAAAAAAAAAAAAAAAAAAAAAAAAAAAAAAAAAAAATCACGTGAAGAAAACAGAGGGCTGATTCTCTGACCATGTTTGTGCAAGCAGATTGCCCTGTCTGATGAAATGTAAGAAATAAGCTGGTGCAATTCTATCCCACAAAAATCAAGGATTTCTTTCACAGTTGAATAGCACAACTGTTAAAGACCAAGCTGCTTAAACCAAACTGATCTTGTGCCTGTCACAGGGAACCAAAGATGCAGCCACCACAGCAGCAGCTGTGTAGACAAGCTCTGCCTGAAAGTGCAATGGTTTCATATTTCCCCATTTCCGTTCAATCATTGCCACAACAGCAACTTTAAGGGTGTCATTTATGGCAGTGCCTCAAAGCTTCCTGTTCTAAAGGCTGATGAAAACTCTTATCTGCTAGACACCCAGGGTTTAGATTAATACTTTCCTGTGTGTATGTGAATATATTACCTCCCACAAATGCAAAAAAGGATGGCTATCAAATATCTCAGACGCTTTTCAGATATGACTTGGATAAATAGAGAAAAGAAAGAAGGAAAGGAGACATTATTGCTTTCAAAACCAATCAGCCAATGCCTCATAAGCATCTTTGCTAACAATTCACTCTTTCATAAATGAAATGGAGGTTCTGAAAAAGCAGTTGAAAATTGTCAGTATCAAACCCACCAGATTGTTTCATGCTTTTGCAGAGGGAAGAAGGAAAAGCAAAACATGCTTATGATTTTACACATGGATCTGAAGAGGAAGAAAAAAAATTAACACCTAACCTCCCACTCAAGCTACCCAAGTGCTCACTGCTTTGCTTTTTAACATAATCTGTGCAACCTCACCCTCTAGCACAGGTCTCATTCTCAGCTCCTTTAGGACTAGGATTAAAGATATTTATGATACTAAGAGCTCATGCTACATTACCCTTTCATACGACCTAAAAGAGAAGACAAGCTGTTTTGCTCTCAGGCTTCCCTTAATGAATGAGTCCACAAAACTAACTTCAGAGGAAAAACTAGGTGCAGCACCACACTGAAAAACCATTAACCCTAAACACAGGGAGGATATGAATGCACACTACAGGCTACATATACATAACTATTAGAATGAGACTCACAGAATCATAGAGTGGTTTGGGTAGGAAGGAACCTTAAAGCCCATGTAGTTCCAATCCCCCTGCTGTGGGCAGGGACACCTTCCACTAGACTGGGTTGCTCCAAGCCCCATCCCATCTGGTCTGGAACAGCTCCAGGGACAGGGAGTCCACAAACTCTCTGGGCAACCTGTGTCAGTGCCTCACCACTCAAAGAATTTCTTCCTAATATCTAATCTAAACCTACCCTCTTTCAGCTTAAGGCCATTCCCTCTCGTCCTATCACCCTTGTACTGGAAGGGGATCCAAGGTTTCCCCAGAGCCTTTTCTTTTCCAGGCTGGACAGCCCCAGCTTCTCAGCCTGTCTTCATTAGGAGAGGTGTTCCAGCCCTGTGATCAAACCTCAGAAACTAACCAAGAGAAAGTTTGAGTTCACCTACTTCAGAGACAGTTAAGTTACAGTCTGCTAAATCCTCAGCAATTCCTCCTACCAACTGTTAGCACTTTCTTATCATGAATGAACATAATCCAGATGGATTTTCTTCAGATCCTGTTATCTGCCAAAAACTCCCCACACCATCACAGAGTGGTATTTTCCACAGCACATTTCACCACTGCCATCTCAGTTTTACACCACATTTGATAGCCAGAGGTGGAACAATTTAAAAAGAAAAAGAACCCAAAACACTTTTCTCCACATCTCGCCAAATAAGGAGTATAACTGATGAAAAGACCTTTGTAAAGTAATGAATAACTTGATTTCCAAGCAGTCCCTAAATTTTAAACAATCATATTCTTGAGATTTCTGCATGTCTGCCCAAAGTACAATTATAAATCTTGCTCAAATAACATGTTTTCCTTATGGTAGGCAATCCCCAAACATCAGCATATCTCAAGTTTCAGTACAGTAATGAAGAGGCTGCTCTACTGCAAGAAAATTTCATGGGCTCTGTACCAAGTAATACCTGCCACACAAATTGATCATTCAGGTTACAGTGGTCAAAGCACAGGCTAAAAATTATTGAAACTTTTAAAGAAGCCAAAAATATTTCTATTAGGCTGTTATAAGGCATAAATAGCCATGATGGCTACTGTTTGGCCAGAGATTCTTCACCTTCTGGCTCAAAACAAAGATAGACATTTTTTCCAAACTGCTATGCAGTTTGATTATTCTCCATGCCAGTGTCTGCCTTTTCTTTTGTGTCAGGGCTCTTTCAGAGAAGTTATTGCTCATTCCTTCATGAAGTAATTTATAATGGATTATAAACTCCAGGCTAGAACACATCCTGGTCTAACATTGGATCTCCCCAGATTCTGTGGCTCACATTGCCTTCCAAGTGAACACTACCTTCTATTTCACTGAACACTGTTTTAAAAAAGTAAATCTTTGCTAGTTTATTAACTTCTATGCTTGCAGAGAAGCTTTGGAAGGAGAAATTAACCTTCATAACTTCTGCTCTTTCTAGTTTGCAGATGAGTACTACTCTTTTTGTCATAAAAATGTTATTAACACTGAAAATACACAACGAAGAAAAGCTCAAGGCACATTCAGATTGACCAGTCCAGCCTGCCAATGTAGTATTTCTCTTATAATTTAAAACTGACTCTGTTTTGCTCTTGAGTTTGTCATAATCAGCAGTGAGGACAAACACTTACAGCATAAGCACCTTCCTGTCATTCTATTACAGCATATTTTATGACTTATATCTACTCAGGTAGTATATGACAAAGCAAACTTTACATAAGGTCAGTGAGGGCGAAATGCTGAACCCAGGGTGGTTTGTGACTCCACTTTTTACTACCGAGGTTTACATGCAGTGACCAATTCCTTCCTAGCAGAGAAGATATTTATATTATGATTATACTGGAATCATATGGCTTCCAGAGTTTGCTATCAGGAAACTGCTATGAAGGCAGAAGTAGAAACAAGTTTTTCATTTCCTTTTGGCTGCCTCTGATCAGAGTAAATGCAACTGATTGCTTTGAAGGGATGAAGAGCAGGAACTTAACACAAGGATTAGCTTCAAGCCCTGCTCTCACCACTTGTACCATCCAGCCTGGAGATACCTGAATAGTAATATTATCTAGTCATCAGAACAATACACTCATTGAAACTTCAACTGTTACCTGAAGGTTTTTCTGTTGTTGCTGTTTAATAGTTGCTTCAGACATTTTAAACTCAGTGTACCAAGAGTCAAAGGTAAAAAAATGAAGGTCTAGTAAGAAGAATCCTGTTCTTTGCCACAGAGCAAGTCTCAGGCAGGTAAAGCTGTGCAAACACTGCAAGCTGAAAACTCCTACCAGGCTCTTTCAGCGTTGCTCCTGAGTACCAAAACTGTGAATCCAGTCAACTCCAAGAACAACAAACAAAATTCAAATCACCCTAAGAACTGATGAAAGATGTTTCCTAGTCAGATAAGAACAACGAACAAATGTTAAAGCAACAACACAAGTATGCAACCGCCAATTATCTGCAAATCTGCTGAAATGATAGCATCAAGTCTCTCTTTTGCCCAGCTACAAAAATAAAACATACAGGGATGTTTCTCCTTTTATACAGAGCCCAGAAACTGTAACAATGCAGTACTCCCTCACCTTCCGTCGCAGTGGAAGAGGGGGTGGAACCACAAGGCACACTGGAGTAAAACACACGTCCAAAGGGCTGTTGTAAATTCCAGTAAGCACATTTTTACTACATGGCATTGGAGACACAAAGGTCAGTCTTACCAAGAGATAACAGAACGTCCTGGTACATGCATTTAGGACTGAGCAGCTGAGACAGGAACTCTGCTGGCATACTCTAATCTGGGAATCACTTATAACCCTGCTCTCCCAGGCTTCTTCCAGTGGCATTACCCTACCAAAAGGTACCTTTTGCTTCTCTGTTTTGACAAATTTAAGTAGGCAACACCCTCTCCACTTCTGTTTATTTTTTTTTTTACAGGAACCCAAGCACAAGACTTAGGAGCACAACTATCAATCTAT
The DNA here is from genome assembly GCA_013400415.1 of Scytalopus superciliaris. Classification (NCBI taxonomy): domain Eukaryota; kingdom Metazoa; phylum Chordata; class Aves; order Passeriformes; family Rhinocryptidae; genus Scytalopus; species Scytalopus superciliaris. The sequence continues at coordinate 248,387 of VXBX01003483.1, forward strand.
TTACCAAGTTGCTCTAACTCTTCTGCTCTGCTCCCTTTTTGGGACTGCAGAGATCATTAGCAGAGCAGACTCAGACTTTCCTGTGAGTCAGGACTGTCAGTATCTGTTCAGACTTGGTGGCAAAACGAAACAGTCCATTCATTAAAGACAAAATTAGTGACTTCAAATGACACCTCAAAACAGGTTTTTATTTAAGCTGAAGGTACTAGGTAGGTGATCTCTCTGTCAAACACTAAGCCATTAAGCACTGCAGGGAAGTACATTTTTAAATCATGACCAGTAACAAATACAATGCAAGGGTTTTTGTTTTTTTCAGTTAATAACCAATGAAGTGCATATGGTAGAATTGTAGAGCAGATTCATACCACCCCAAATAGTTATGCTTTGAGAGAAAACATCTGCCCAATTTCATCATTCTGCAGTGCAACCATTTAAAGCATGAAACATCTACTATGAGCAGGTGAATAATACCCCTGTGGCAGAGAATTTGATTTTTTTCATGTGTTCAAGTTACCACAGAAGAGTGTCTTCCACTGAGCTTGGACTTCAGACTGCCATTGATAAAGGCTGGACTTTGAATTTTGTTTTCTAAGACATCCCACATATCTAACACTGAAAAATCATGTTCTGGCCAAAGGAGAAAAATACAGATTAAACAGTTCATACATAGTTTCAGTAACTGCCATACCCACCTGCTACATTAAGCTTTTCAACTGCTCCTAAGCTGGGAGCAGAAGTGGTAGTATTGTTGGTAGAGTTTGCTCCTGTTCCATTAAGTACAAGATTTTCCACCTTGGATTCCAGCTTCCCAATGCGCTGCAAGATATTATCCAACAGGACAGCAAGAGTCTTCTTCAAATCTGCAAATAAAAATGGAATGTTAAACTGCTTAATAATGCAGTGCACCCTTGTCAGACAGGATCAAAAAGCAAATACAAGAATGAGACTAGATTATACATAGACTCTTTCTCAGTGCAAATCTTTGCCATTAACAGCTCCATGCACTCACATCCCTCACTTTGTTCAGCTTCAGATACAAGTTTCCCTGGACATGGAACTTGCCACCCATTTTGTAAAGCACACTGCAGCTCATACAGATATCCATGTTCAAGGAGAGTGTGCTCCTTCATGGGGACGCACACAGGGACAGAAAAATGCATGTAATAAGAAGTTGCTTAAGTAATAATGAGTATAAATCTAAACCCATATCCAAGCACCATCAGAGGAACAGTCAGACACTCAGTTGCCTGGGAACAAAAACCCCCTTCCCAAAAGGGATAGCTGGGAGACAGCTCAAAGTTTCATCTTTTGTTGTTCTCCTGCATCTCCTCCACATAACCAGCTTCTGCACCGGCAAAAAAAGTAGGGGGGCTGGGGGGTAAAGCTAAGTTCAACCTTTCTGTCATATTCACAAAACACCAAAAATCTTTTCTTCATTCTGTTGGTGATTGTCTCTATTTGGTTTGACAACACTTCCTTGGCATGGACAGCAACAAACAATAACAAGAGTTTGCATATCAAATGACAACACAGAAAGAGCTCTCTGATATTTTTTTTCTTTTGCTTTTATTTTGTTCAGATTCCTTGAAGGAACACAGACAGTTTGGCAAGCTAAAACAACAGTGGGCAAGAGGAGAAAACTAGACCACTATCAGATTAAACTGTATCATTATAATGGCAACAAACCAAAGAAGATGAAAGTATTGTTCTTTGTTCACTTACCCTTGTAAAGGTTAAAGAATTTGGTATGAGGAATTTGCATTATTTTCCCATTTAATTACATAAAGTAATTACACGTGTAGATGTATAATACATTTTCTGATTTCCACAACTTTAGAATCAAACAACTTTCTGATCTGTAATAGAAAATTTCTCCATATATCTGAAGAGATCTCACTGTCTCTGCATCATTGGGTTTTTGCCAAATTTGTTTTGGCCCCTTTTCTTAATTTCTGCTATGACTACCTCAATTCCTGTGCAAATGTGAGAGTAAATAAGAAAATGCTATTACTTTTAGAAAGCTTGTAACTGTTTTTTCCAAATAAAATGAGAGTTCTATTTGTTCCATGGAGCCATAAAGTAGGTCTTTTTCTTTATAACTGTCCTGTAAAGATCAGCAGGTGGAATCTGAAGCACTAGTCATGTGGACTATTTAAAAAGGGGTCCAGATGTCATTTAATGGCATAATGTACAGAAGAAAAGGAAAGAATGGACTCAACATGAACAAAAACATGGTACAGAAGGAGGAAAAAGTCTGGGGGAAAAAAGTAAAAATAATTGATGAAACAGAGGAAGCAACTTAGCATACATAAAGGCATACACAGATCATAAACTCAAAAATGGTTAAAAATTATTATTTCTGAACTCTAATACCAAAACACTGATATGAGAGACTGATTGCCAGAACTAAAAGGCAAGTGGAGGTTAGTTTGAGATGGGGAGGGCAGCAGCACAGATTCATACAATCTTTTCTAAAACAAACAGTTGCTGCTATAAAAAAAACCTTTAATTTTCACTGTGTATATCTGGACTATAACCTTTAAAAGGAAAGTGTTTGATCCACCTACCTGACAGGTGAATATATGGTAGGAAATAAAACTGAGAAAGCAAACAAGTTGTGGAACCACAAATAAGGAATGACTAAAAACCTTTGGGGTGGGTAAAAGCAGTCAAATTAAGCAAACATCAAACTTATTCCTGAACATGGAAATCATGACTATGCTTACTTAAAACAATCAGAGGATAATACTAAAAGAAATAAAAAGGCTAAATTAGCAAGAGCATTAATTTTCGTAAAACAGTGAAGCAGCTTCTACCAATTATTATTAATATCGGTCATTAATGTGTTTATTCCTGAACAGCTAACCTGATTATTTGCTAGCAACAAACCATTTGGTATGCCAAACAGGAAAAATTAACTTACTTATAAAACAATTACCTTACTCAGCTTCATAAAGTATTATTTAATACGGTGCTATTCACTCACCACAGTGCTTTTCCCTATAATATTTTAAATAAATACATTATCTTTCCAAACTATTTTGTTGACCATTTTAAGTTTGGCCAGGTATTTGAGTCTTTAATCTTGCTCATGGCCCTGAAATTCCTACACAAAACTTGGCTTTGCCTTTACAGAAGTGTTACAAAGTTATTTCACCCCCTTTCAAAGGCAGTTTAACTTCTCCTGGGGAACTTGACCACTGTTTGGCAGCAAGTCAGCTTATCCCTCAGTGGGGTTTGGAACAGGAAATGAAAGCCTGAGGCAACGAGCTGCAGGGGGAACTCAGCCTAAGGATATCCTGTACCCTCAGACCTCCTCAGGCACCTCTTAATGCAGTTACCCTTCCAGACCTGGAGCCAGATTGTTTGGGGTTTGTTGTTATCTGTTTTCTCCTTCAATTCACCTACCATCAAGCACCCTTACACAGTAACAGGACACTGGTGATGGCTATAAAGCAGAGAGAGTTTTGTTTTAAGCCTGTGCACACAATCCTCCAGAGACCTCTACTTGCTTGGAGGTCTTTAATCCAAATATTGATCTAGTAGTGCTCTATTTTGCTTGTGTTGCTTTGTAAGGCTACAGTGTCGGTCTAGTTCAACATGCAGTCTCAAATCGGGAGTTGCAGAGAATAAGGGTGAGTTGTTATTTGGGCAATGAAGCAATATAATTGTTAGCAAGGTTTGGGATAATAATCTCGGGTTTACAAGCAACCAAATGCACACAAACTCAAAAACTCATTTTTACTGGAAAAAAGAGGCAACTGAAACAAGACAAGGAGAAAACCTCCCAGCAGGATATTTTCACTGCACGTGCCAAAAGGTAAAGAGTATTAAGAGAAAACTAGAGAAAAAGCTGCAGCTATTATCTGTTGCATCCTAGTCTATACTCTTTGTCCAATCACACAAGAAACATCTATCCAGTTTCTTCAGAGCTGAATATGAAGGCAACTATAAAAGGAAAAAAATCTAGACTATTAATTAACCAGGAATTTTCCGGACAGCCTGAAGGAACATAGATAAGTAGGAAAGAGAGGCTAAAAAATGTTAAACAAGGTCTATGATGTTATCTTATCAGAGTGAAAAGGGGCCACACTTAACCTGAAATCAGATTATATTTTTATTTTCATAATATTTTCTGGTAATATGCTTTGTTCTTTCCTGCTTGCTTTGTCTCATACATGCAAACTTAACTCTCATGTACAAACTGGAACAGAGTAAGCATTAAAAACTACTGCTGAACAAAGCACTAAAACTCTGAGTTCTCTGCCCTGAGGCAAATAGGATATATTTAAGCTTAATTTAAGATTATGCCAGATAAATAAACTTAAACATTAAGTAAATTGACTGAACAAAGAAGTGAAATGGGAAAGAAGAAATAAACATAGCAGGTCTTCACTTTATAAGTAAGGCAACTTTTTTTACAGGGAATTTCTTAGATCACTGACACACAAACTGAAAACCCTGGCAAGTTTCTCAAGAACACCAAAAAAGTTTTTAAAATTAAGTTCTAACAAATAACCTAAGGCATACTAGATAGAGCTACTAAACAGATGTAATAAAAATTAGCAGACAGCTTCATTTCCAAGTGACTGAAAATGTAAAATTTGTCCTATTTCATACTTTCAAGGGACTACCATATTCTCCATCTGTACAGAAAATCCACAGGGCAAAGTACTGTCAATTGAGCAGCATTATGAAGTAAAATATTTGGACAACTTAGGAAACAAGCCTTAATCAGATTATCATGTCATCTAGAGAACACACTTACCGTATGCTGTCACTGTCCCAACGTAAGGCCCATCCACCACATTTTTATTTTCTTCAGCTAATGCTTTGATGTATCTCTTGCTGAGATCCAAAATTTGCTCACGCAGGACTGAACTGCTTTCGTGTTGTGTTTGCTGCTGAATAGTAAAATGCAGGAGCATCATTCCCCAAATAAAACCAAAAGTCACGAGAAAGAAGCCGAGTTTCTGAGAGGACAGCTTCCATGGAGAGAATGCCATGATTCCCAAGAGCTTCACACAGTTACTACAAAGGTTCCTAAAGCACGAAGCCAAACAGCAAGTTCATGGTCCAGGTATATAAATATCACAGAGCAGGACTCAGTCTTGTTCCAGCTCCTTTGTCAACACATATCCGTATTTCAGTTCCATCCTGTTGCAAGAAGAAAGAAAAGAAGCACAGTTACCACAACTGAAGCTTTCACTAGTCATTACCAGGTCTTCCCTCTAACTGGTACAAAACAGGAGCAGACAATATGCTGGCTTTGTAAATGTTTAATTTGCATGTCTCATCATTGTACTGTACTAGCCAGAGCACAAAGAAGCTGAGAAAAGCCCTGGAAAGACAACAAAGCGGGAGTGATGTGCCTGAGCAGGTGTAGAACATCCCCCAGGCTCTGGATCAGATCCAATGCTTGAAGCACTCTCTAAGCTGGATTCCGAGGTAAGGTTGCTTTTACATATTTAGTGTTGTGTGTGTACGCAAAACTTTGTGATGTTGCCAGTGCGGCAATTTAAGACAATTCTCAATGTAATTCAGTTCTCAGAAAACAAGTAATTTTAGCTGGCAGTGACAGTGCTCGGAGTTCCTGGCAAGGGCTTCGGCATATGGCTAGATAGGTGATCAGGAAATCAGACTCCCTCAGGGGTAAAGAGGAAAAAAGAAATCTACATTATTTAAGCCAATACACTCTCCTGCCTTACACTGCAAGCAGTCAGAAGGCTGGAATAATGTCTTGCTCCTGCGTGGCCTCTGCCATGCATAGTTACTCCTTATTCATAAAACATAGTCCAGTGAGTTTGCTCTTTGCAACTAGACTGAATACACAAATTTCCCAATGCTACAACACAGCTTTCATACTTAAACAATACCCTCGGAGCTCTTCACACAGGAGGTAAAAAGAATTGTTTACAGCCTTCAAGATACAGTAGGACCATCTTTTCGTGGTGAACTCAAATTTACAACCTGCCATAAACAATCCAGAGGCAAGAAAAGGTCTGTGATGATGGCTAGAGGCAGGGTCCTTAGCTGAAAGCCCAACGAGAAGAAAGGCAATTAAAAGGTAATTAAGTGTAACCTATCATGTTAGAACACAGATTTGGTAAAATGTTATCCTTTTAACTACATAATGCTCCCAGACAGGATTAGAGAACATAAAGTTCCCTTCCATTCTGCACTTGCAGATAATGCAGATGCTGCTCTGTTTTAATAGGATAATTACACAGATGCCTGCTAGCAGTGCTCCCTGTTTGTTAAAATTCCCTGTAGAGCTTCTTGCTTCCAGTTGAACCAGCAGTTCTGCAGAGGGACAGGAGGACCTTTGGAGCACTGACCTTCCACCTTGCCCTGTGCGTGCCCATTTCACACACACAGTCGTTTGTAGGAGGGAATGGGCATTGCTCAGCAAACCCAAAGAGGCAGGGCAGACACTGTCCCCATGCATTTACTTTGCTAAAAGAGCAATCTGCAGCCATCTTTTGCTTAAGGAGGAACTGTGCAGAGAAATTAATTGCAAGTACAGAGAAAAACTTTATAAAGCCCCCCAGCTGACTTTTTCCACACTTAAAATATCTCAATAAAGAAAATGAATGGTCTCAACAGAGAAAATGAAGGACTCTGTTTAATGCTGATCTCCATTAACCAGTTAATTTTCCAAGAAATGGCAGAGGAAAGTTTTACTTCTTTGTTTTATTTAACTATAGCCTTGGGATACTCTTGGGTTGACTGCATAGTAGAATATTGTTATTTCATTAAAAACTGAATGTTTTACTATTCAGTTGCAATATCTGGTGTGATAAAATATAGATAATTCCATAGTTTAAAACTACATCACAACTTTAAAAATAAATCCAGAATATTCAAGATAAACCCCCTCAGTGACTTAATTTCAAGTAAGAACTGACAGCATCCTCTGCAGCAATAAGATCTGTGGTTAAGCAGTCAATATTTCTTCCCAATTATCAGTTGTTTGTGAAGTGGAAAACACTGAATAAGAAAGTAAACTATCACCACCATATTTTAACAGACAAGTGCTAATTATTTTTATCACTATTTGTTTAAGAGAAAAAAAACTCTGAACATAATTAACATTAAAAACAGCAATTAAAAAATGCAAGTATTTCACAGTCTTCTTTTTAAAGTTCTAGAACAGAACCAAGGATGGCATAAGAAACAGTGTATATGACACTGAACTATGAGAATGATCTGCTTAAATAGAGCTGTTGACCCTTTTCCATTTGTCAGAAAAATAAATCTTAACCCCATTCAAAAACTGTAAGAAGGTAGACAGTAAATATTAAAGTATTCCCTAAGAACTTTTTTAGTCTGCAAAATTAATTGATAGATGGAAGACTGGCCCCCACTATTTCAATAAAAAAACAAACAAACAAACAAAAAACCCTAAAAAACAAACCCAAACACCACCAACCAGCCCTACTTTTTCCTTAAGCAATTCCAGTGGTCAGCAACTCGATGAACGCCCAACAACATGCACTAAGTAACTTCCCAGCACTGCTGGTGGCCGTGCAGGTTTGCAAAGTGCACAGCAGCATCCCTGTGCTTCCCAGTGCTTCCCCGGCTGGCTGCACTGACCTTGGTGTGTGTTTAATCCTCGGTCTGACAGCTGTCAAGGGCTGCAGCACAACTATTCCACAGTTAATGATTACCACACACCTCTAATGAGGCATTATTTGGTACCTAGAGCAGATGGTGGACAGAAGATATGAAGGTTATGTGGGATGCATGAGGAGAGCAGCACAGAAATGTCTCCTTTTGTTTCTGTTTTGACAGGAAATTAATGACTGAACTGACCAAGAGTTGAAGTAATAAACACACATTTGTCTACTATAATCACTGATAGACTTTGACTGACAAGGTATTGCTCTGTCCATACCAAGCAAGCCACTCTCAAACTTCAGGTAGTAGAGTATTCCCCTCATTCTCCCTCTTGCCTTATAAATGTTCCCAAAGGAACCAATCCTGTTAACTACTAAGTCCTTTTCCTACTCTAGTCCTGTCTCCAAAATGCATGATGGGAGTAAAAACTAAAGAGGATGTTGGAAACACATATTTGTACATTCTTCTAAAGAATGACTGACAGGTGTTCTTTTTTGCCACCCCCAACCTCTTGTGTTTTAAGGTTTGGAAAGACACAGTTTCATTCTAAGAATACCTCTTGAAATAATTCCAGCACCTTCTGGAAACTGGATGTTATAGTTGTGAGGCTGTTTGTGAAACTGTTAGGAGGATAATTCCTCCTGACTTAATCAGAGCAGCTAAATGTACCAAAACTAAACATCAAGCATGAAAAATGGGGAGGGGGGGGGAAAGTGAAAAGATATTTAAGAATACCTTTAACAAACATCTTCATTATGTTGTTCCTCAGATTTAACTCTAACCACCAAAATCTCACCACAACTGAAACAACATACTGGGGGAGGGTAGGGAAGGTTGTCTTTTGGGTTTTTGGGGGGTTTGTTTTGATGTTCTGTTTTCAAACAGACTAACTGCATATTTTGTGAAAAACATACCAAAATTTGGAACACAACTGACCCTACCCTGAGCAAAAACGATTAGCAGATTTCTTTGGGAAAGGGTTAATCTTACATCCATTTACATAGGCATAAGAATTTTGCACTACTAAACCCACTATTACACAGCTTCGTTAAAAACACGTTTTTTTCTGTTCTATGTTTAATAACGCCCTGCTCAACAGCTGGTCAGTTCATTAGTTAGAGAGGATAACATTACCATGCTGATGTCATCACAACAAAAGAACACTCACACTACTTAAAATCAACTCAGATAAGTATCCCAATGCTGAAGTAATTTGTACATCAGGCAGGCAAACCACATATTTCTCAGCATTTTAAGACTTTATTATTTTTTACTTTGCTTTTTTTAAAATGCTTAGAGTACAAACAGTTAATCTCCATGTGAACATGTTTTGGTGACACATATCCATGTATTCCAGTTCACTTTTTAAGAAGGAGAATTAATCATCTACAAGAGATTAAGCAAAGGCTCTTTATAAGTATGTACATATACACAGCTTGATGCTCTCTGTCCAATCTGTACCTATATTAGAAACGGTACTTACTCAGGGTGAGCTCAGAACATCACTATCCTCAGGATACTCAGGATTAAACTGTTCATCAGTTGAATGCAGTGTTCATCACCAACTACACAGCCATAAACCCTTAACTGTCTCTAGCCAAAACAGAAGATTTTTCACCCATAAAAGCAGCAGCTTGAGTCATATTTAATTATTAGTTTGCTATGAACTCAAACATAAGCAACCTTATACAGCATGACTAGTAAACAAAGTATATGCATTGTTGTACCAAGTGGCTCAGTAAAAATAGTACTGCCACTGCTAGGAACTGGTCTGTGTTCCAAGGCCCAAACTCTGGCCTCTGATACTTGAGAAATTACTCAGAAATGGAGCTAGAGTTGGGTACCAGGTGCCCCCGGTTACAGCTTACACGTGAGGTAAGGACAAAGGCCTGGAAAACACAGGCAGGGGTTGAAAGGAGGGGGCTCAAAACTGAGGTACTCGATGATGGTCAATTATCAGTCACCTGCGAAGTGCAACCCTTTGGGGAAAAAAAAAAAATCTGCTTGTCGTTTATTAGCAGCAAAAGCTGAAAAGGAGGCATAAAAGTGCACCTTTTTGTGAGGCACCACAACCATCAGGCTCTGTGGTACCCTGTGCTCATTACCAGACTAACAGACTAATTGCTCTGACTATGCGGCGGTAATGGTCAGCCACGAGTAAAACCGAGCCATTAGCGACATGTATTGTTAATGAACATCATTCTGCCCAAATTTGGTTATAAAGCCGGTTTGTTTTAGGAGCTTTCTAAACCTTCAGTCCCAGCAGTCTCTCATTCTTCCTCTTACACATCCACCCATAAACCCCGTGTGCTCAGTTCCAGCATCGTGCCACCCCGCCTGACTCTGCGGTTTGTTCCAGCATCACAAACAGCTCCAGGAGGTGCTCCCAAGATGCCCCCACGGGATCCAACTGCGAACCCTGACCTGTTTTCCAGACCGTTTCCTGAAGAGGGCAAGCTGCACTTCTGTTTGCAACTGTTTCATTCCGCAGAACAAGTTGTTACAGACCCGCCAACGCCAAACATCAAGATGTGATGTCCTCTATTCTTACGAAGGGTGTGTTAACCTAAAAGCTCACGATAATTCAAGGGTGAAGCCAGTGGGCAGCCAGCACCCCAGAGCCACAGCCAGAAAACACAGCGGTGAGTGAAAACACCTGCCCACATCCCAGCACTTCTCTGCTGAGGGATGCCAGGAGTCGTGCTTCATGCAGACTCTGATGTAATGCATCTTAAAAGGGGTAGGCAATCCTCTAAACCCTCCTTTCAAGGAGTAATGAGTCCAATCTGGGGCTTTACGTTTTAAGAGTTTAAGCCAGACAAGCTTCCAGACTAGAATCCCAGGCTGATGTTAACCACTGTCTCCTGTTGCAGCTGCACTGCCTAAACAGATGTGCACTATACCCCAACTGAACACAAATTAATGGATTTCCTGGTACTGCAGTTGTTTATTTCTGCGGGAATACGGGAATATCTCAGCAGATGTCCCACCCCAGCTGGCCAATCTGTGTTCTGAAACAGTGCAATCCGTGCTCAGTAACACTTGTAAGATGTTGGCTTCCCTTAGTCCTGTCAGAGGCTGCGTCTACCTTTCCTTGTTTTAAAATACAGCTTTAACACGGGATAAGCTACAGCTTCCCACTTAATGCAGGCAAGGGAAATCAAAGAACAGTCACGTGCTCTGTTGGTAGAAGATAAGAAAGTATCAGAGAAGACAAAAAAGCCTGATTTCTGATAAGATTACTTGATTGAACTCGACGTGTGCTCATACCACTGTCCAGTGTCTTCATATCACACTTTGACTTCAGTGCTGACATGGCAATTAAATAACCAATAAACTTAGGAAATATATTCTACTAAGATACAACCATGCACACATCTAAACAAATCTCAAGACCCTGTAAACGTTGATTGTTTAGAGGCACTTTAGCTGCTGTTTAGCCACTCACCATGTCAAATGCATAAAGCAGAGGGGCAGACAGCAGGACAACCAAAGGCTGAATCCACCTGCTTAGGGTGCTAAGAGCTGTATCCTGCCCAACTGGGTCACAACAACAAAGAAGAAAACTTGTTTCAATAGTTCAAGTCGTAAATTTGAAGGCACCTCAAGATTTCTGTTAATATTAAAATAAACTTTCCTCCGTTCAGTTGTGATCAGTCCAATAAAGGACAAAATCCATGATAGGATGTTCTGGAAGGAGCAAAAACATGGCAGAAAAGCTGATAATACTAACCCACATCTGCAAGTCCCGGGTCTAGGTGAGGGTTGCAGCTGGCTGAAGGTGCACACATTGCCTACATACCTCACAGGTGGGCTCCTCAGGAAGAAGAGGCAGCTGAAAAATCATGCAGCTGTCCCAGACTCATTTGGCAATGAATATTTACGGACACCTTTGCTAACCACACATTGTATAAATTTAAGTTCCTTTATATAAAAAATGCATAAATCCATTTCCTTAACTGTACTGTGTAGTCTTAGTTTTGCTCTCCCTTTAGCTGCTCAATTTTATTTTCAGCAATGTTTCTGCCAACCCATTCCTTTCTTCTAGCTGACAGATGTCACTGTGTCTTCTCGCTCACCACCCATCTACAGCTGATGTGGCACCATGTACTGTGCCTGAAGTGGCAATTTGGGATGCAATCCCCTGAAGTGAGAAAAGCAAAACAACACTGGGTCACAACAGAAGCAGCAGGACAGATGGACTGAGGGAGAGTAAGAGTATAAATATTCCAAGTTTGGGGTTTTTTAGGTTGGGGAGGCATATTTGCTTTTGTGCATGTGCATGTAGTAGAAATTGGCAGGAGGCGGTGGGAAGAAATTTGAAGGAAGGAAAAGCAGTCTTTGATAAGGTGCCATAAAAACAAGTAAATTTTCATCTTGAGCAAGCAGCCTGCCTTCACTTCCAAAAATAAATTTCTCCACTTGGAAACAAGTTGGGTGGCATCCCACCTTAATTCCCCCAGGTGGGCCCATGGTTTTACACTCTGAAACATTTCCAGTTTTCTACCTAGCACATCACTTTTTGCAGCCAAGTTCTACAGAAAATAAACCATCAGATGTTTTTCCTTTCATGTTATTTGCTTACCATGATATTTCAGGGAGGAAAGAGTAAAAGAGGGAGGAGGGTTTACACAACAGATAAAGGAAAAAAAGGATTACGGGAAAATCCATAAGGAAAAATCCTTATGTATTGAAATCCTTATGGTACAAATAGTTTATTGATTAGAAAGACTCCAGGCAATGCATTTAAGGACATAATTACTAACCTGATCTTCTTTCAATAAAGTGCTTAGAGATCAAAAAAACCAAAAACTGAATGAATGCTGGAACTAGAAATAGGGCTTCAATAAACTTCAGAAAATCAGAAATGTTCCTGACCTTGAACAAACAAAAGAAATGTACATTTTTACAGCCATTTACACTCAAAGTACAAGGAATATTAATAACCTTCGTTTTGCTGCTCCATTAAAACCTTACGCCCAAAATAGCATTTTCTCACTGAAAAAGAATATTTTGGGATGTCAGCATGTTGATCAAGAGATTAATAGTTTTTCTGGTTTTTTGGGTTTTGGTTGGGTTTTTTTGAAAGAAAGTACCTTACATAGGCTGAGAGCTGCAGTCATCATCTACAAAATCCCTAAACCCAGGGAAAAATGTATCTATGAGTCATGCTTTCCTGCCTTCGAGAGTCCCTGACGTCCATTGAACAAACAGCCTTCAAGTTACTTTGTTAATTTTAATGAATTTTAAAAATAGGACTCATGGCCAGTAAGTTTTTTCACCTTTCTATCATGGATCAAAGTACATTTGTCTGTTCCCCTCCTTGCAGCTCATCTCAGTCAAAGGCTAATATATGACATCCTCTTATGTCATTCTGAATTTTACATTTGGCATTTGTCCTCTGAAGAGCACGCGCTGAGCAGCACGGCCTCATATTTTTCAGATCATCTGGATGTTCTCCAAAGTTAAGAGCAAAATGTCCTTGGTTCTTACAGAGCAGTCCCATGTGTGCAAGTTGGTTTCTGGGAATTCTTTCCTCTTTCTTTAGGACACAGTATAACAGTGGTAACAGGAGTTACAAGCATTGCTATGAACTTACTCAGGAAGCTATTTATTTTTAATGATTAATAAAAATAATTTCAGCTGTATAATCAAAGCAACCAAATTACATTTGGTTTATTAAGTTAATAAACCAACTAAGTTTATTACATAGAAATTACTAAGTTTAACTTAGTTTCTACTGAGTTTATTATATAGAAATTGGATCCATTAGCTCATTGCTTGCATCAAGCAGATACTCCAGGCTCCAATCTCAGCCACTGCTATTAACCACAAATCAGCCTGTTACCTCACATCTTGCAGTCTGTCCAAGAGAAAAAACAAGGAACACTCAACAGGAGCTCTGTCCAACTCAGAGGGCAAAGTCAAAACCTTCTTTGTATTCAGCGAGAAGGCTCCTGTGGATGTGGATGCCCAGCTATGAGCCCTGCTCAAATCGATGGTCAACACACTAAATGTAGTTAGACTTCAGCAACTGTGGTGGAACCCAGACAGACAGCCAAAAAAAAAAAGTCTTAAGGAAAGATGCAAGCATCTTCATGCTCAAAATACTCACTCCATCTTACTGACAAAGTTTTTCAAAAAGAGAAGACAAAAAATATAAGTACACCTGCTTAAAAAAATTACTTTCTTGGATTTTCTACCATTTGCTGAGGGTGGTGGATAATCAAAACAAGAACAAATTCTCACTAAATTTGCTTTAATTTAACTGTTGCTAGAAGGTTCTACATACAAACTGTTTGCAAAGGACAAATGCTGAGGGAAAAAGAAGAGTCAAGTTAAAATAGGGGAAAGTAGAAATAAACATATAGGAAATTCTTGTGTGCATGCTACTAAGCAAATGTGTATCAGATCCCAGGGATGAAAAAAAGCCCATCTATCTAAGCTGAACATTAAATAAGTCTTGAAATATTTATCTCTTGTTGCTTTAGAATGTCTTGAACCTGGGTCAAAGTATAACATTTCTTCCAATGGATTTGTTCTTGGCAGGCACGTTGAACACATTCCAGCTTATGTGGCTAGACAAATGGCTGGAAGTACAAGCTGCATCTCCAAAGCACAAAATTTAATGGAATTAAAATTTCAACACTGTCACCTCTTTGGAAGCAACAGCGCTGCTGATTATTCCATTGCTCCAGTTTCTGCATTAAAGACCTTTTCTTTATTACTGAAAGGATGAAATTGCAATTTGCTTCATATCTAATTTGAAAGTTAGCAGGGCAGCAAAATATTTTAAGCTATTTCTTGCATCACCTGTATATACCCTGTTGCTCAACATTGGTGTTTGTCAAGAGGAAGATTGGAGAAACACTTTCACTGAAATGAAAGCTTTTAATGTTCCTTATTTCTCTTTGCAAGCAGCAACAGTTTGTCACAGAGATGTCAAAATGTTTAAAGGGACACACTGTCCAATAAAGTCTGCTTAGAAACCTATAGTCACACAAGAGAGAACTTTAAAGCAAAGGGCTTGAAAGGATTGTTAAAGGAAGCAGACAAGAGTTTTGATACCTACAAGTTCTGACCCATCCAGCCATAAGCAAACAGTAATAACATGAACCTTCACATAAAACCTCTTTGCACACGGTTCTCACAATGTTGATGTGAATTTTAAAGCTTTACCATAAACTATGACAAATACTGAATGACATGGCCATGACCACAACAGCATTTTCTAAGGAGAGGCAGGACAAGGCCAAGCATGACCACATTCTAAGCTGTCACCACTGTACTGCTGGGAGGCCATCAGCTTTCCAGTCATCTGCAAGATTTAATAAACTATACAAGCCTCCTTTGCAAACAAATGAGCTGTGCTTAGCACAGCACAGGGCACAACTTCTGAACTGTTCTGAGTAGGTGGAAAACAGCCTCCCCTTTTGCCATCCCTACACAGCTGTAGAACAACTTGTACTGGCAAACTCTGAGGAACAGCTCTGTTTCAGCTGTAGCTAAATAGGGAGGGGAAAAAAGGAGAAAAAAGTGACATGCAGAAAACAGCCAGCATAGGCAGCATAAGGAAAATGAATCAGTAACAGGACTTTGTAGGTTTTCTCTAGAACACAGCGAGGCAGGGAGAGGTGGGAGGACACACAACCCCACCACCACAGTTCAGAAATAATGTGAAAACATCCTAGCAAGCAACACAGGCCTCTGAGCTGATATTCTGCACAACATGGTACCAAAGGATGGATCCAGAACCCCATAAGCTTTCCTCATTGCTCATACCCCATCATTAACAATTCTCTTTTTAGCCTCTCTCACTCCCAAGTTTTCAGGTCCTGTATTACTTGAAAAAGCTATTTCATCTGCTGGTTCTGGTCTGCAGTGCAGTAATGTCTTGGGTAATGAACTTTCTTTAATGCCTCAGTGCTTTTTATAAATAATCCAAATTACTGGAAAGACCTCCTTTCCAAAGCATGCTTTATTGAGGCTATTATCAATACGCCCATTCAAGGTTTGGTAGCAGAAGTAACTTCATTTTCAGTGCTGAAAGCAAACCTTTATTCCCCTTGCACAGCAGTTCCAAAGTAAATGTAAATGTTCACATTTTGGAAAATTTAATTATTTACAATATTGAATGCTTGAGTGGTCATGAATTTCCTCTTCCTTCTCAAAGGTTCTAGTTAGAATTCAAACAAGAAAGTTATCCTTAAATAAATGAGAAAATGAAGCCTGAAGTCTGTCTTAAATAGACATAAAATCACACCTTAGACCTCAAAAAATCTCTGTTTATGTTAGCAAGTACCACAGCAGAACAGGAATGCATCTGCAAAATACCTGATAGGTTTTGAGAATGTGACATTCACCCCACTGGCATTTCAGCTCAGGGGTGTGGGTGTCAGTACTGGGAGGACAGTGCTGTCTAGTCTGCTCTTAAAGACTAAATACCAACAGTTTGAGGACATCACTTGCATTCCTGGAATATTTGCATTAAAGAGGAAGTCAATTTGTGATTTCCATGAGTACTCCACTATATAAACTAAAGTGTTATTAGCAAGTTTATCAATTCCCTTCAAAAAGCACGTGTCATTCAAACCTGTGCTTGAGAACACACTAAACTACTCTGAGCTACCAAACTCATTCGTATCAGATTCTCATCCAGGAAACTGCCAAGGAAATAAATGTATACATCAACTGCCTGGAGTATTCTCTCAAGTGATGTAACACAATGTATAATATTAAGGACCAAAAAGGCATATCAAACCCTTATCCCTGTTCTTTACACATATTTTGGTTTAAAACCAGCACACGATTGCAGATTTATTAAGACAACTTGAAACCAGAGTTCTGCTCATGCTTGAGTGAGCTGTAACTGTATCTAACAAGGCTTCTTGAGTTCCTGCACCGGGAAACCTGCTAAGGCTGCCCATCCCACCCACAGCCCTCTAACCAGTGCAACAAAATGCAAACACTTCAAAGAACAGCAGCAATTCGGTTTTCTGCATTTTAATTTTTTCCACCAACTTTTCGGATTCCATGTCTTTCCTTGCTGTACGAGCAGGGGCCTCCTGACCAAGCCACTAATTCACAGGAAGCTTTCAGAAATTTCACCACCAGTTTGACTGAAATTCCAATGGGAATTGGAAGTACGAAGGACAAAACTGGATGACCAAGCGAGCCTTGTTTCATTGGGAAAATGGAACAGAACAAAATCAAGGAGGCAGAAATTTTGTATTTACACATTCTAGGAGTAAAATACTACAGATAAATAATATCATCAATAGGAAAACAAAGCTCAGGTCTTCCTTTTAATTAAGAACTTGAAAATGTCATCAGCATTTAATTGCTGCACTAATAGAAGAAATTGCAGTATAGCAGACAGGAGAAGAAAGTTATAGAGAAAACAACAGGAAATAAGAAGATGGGAAACTACTTTGAAAATCTGAAGAGTGAAGTGGTGGAAATCACTATAAGACTAAGTATTAAGCTGGTAAAGAAACTGAAAAGTGAGGAAGGAGATAGAAAAACAAATACCCTGAGTGAGGAGGTGAGGTAAGAAAACACTTAAAATGCAAATCTAAGAGAGAGCAAACAAAATTAATGTTAAGCAGATGAAAAGATATCAGAAAGAGCAGCAAGGGCTACACAAACTGAACAGCTGAATACACTGGGTCAGGCACGACCAAGAAAACACAGAACATTAAACAACGCTAAATCAACACTGTGAGTGATACACCAACAGACACAAAGGCGACTACAAGGGCAACTGGTAAAGCATAACTAACCATTTTCCATACACTAATAGGGCTGTGACTACTGATAGAGGAAACAGTTTGCTTGTCAAAAGAGTTATCAGTTATTTCCTGATATACTTAAGCTGCTCCAACTTTCACCTTGAGCGAGAAATTGGTGGAGTTTTTGGTTTATGAGAAAACCACAAACAGTGAACAGAACTTCCTATTTCAAGACTTTCCTTAAATAATGTATTCAAGATAATGGGAACTTCCTTCAGAACTACTGTTCCTCAATATTACCATTAGTGTTCCCAATACATCAACTTCACCAAAAAATAATCTTCTCAGAGGGTCAGCTCTCTATGCAATTTATCTTCTAAACACTTGCATCGATTCACACCGTAAGGATACGGCCCTTACTAAATGGGGTATGTTCCACTACATGTACATACATTCACCAGCGTGATAATTTTTGCAGCTCTCAGGAGTCATCAGGGACAAAATGTAAACCTTCTCTTTGCCTGAGACAGTCTGTGAAGGGTTTATGGGAAGGCTGCTGCACAAGCAGTAAGAGGATGCTGGAGACAGGCACTAACAGGAAATAAAACCACAGACGCTGCAAGAACATAGTCCAGATCGACATGTGCGATTATGAAAATATTTGGTATAAATTACATATTAAGCATTTACAGCTCAAGAACTCCAAGGTCAGGGGTCACATTAATTACTTAAATAAACTGATGAACATCTCTCCACGTGGTGAGTGAAAATTCAGAATAATTTCAAATGTTTCAAAACAGCCACTCTAACATTTTATACACAGAGTCACGTAAGCAGTCACTGAGAAATGCTGTAGACCCACCGAGCTAACCACAGGTGACAGAAGAGAAAGACTAACCATCTTTTAGAGACTTTGGCAATTTCCATTAGTTCCTCCACATTTATTTTGAGAATTAATTCCCCTTGATAGTCTGACAATGCATAATTAATTACATTTATTGACACTGAGGTTAGAACATTAGTCAAGTGTTGTCACGGTAAGTATTGCACATGAGGCTTTTTTTGATACTATTCAATCTGAAGACATCCAAAAGAGACGTTTTTAAAGCCACCCTTGTCCACAGTCGTAGTTTAACACATACAGAGTTAAGTGCAGTTTCCCACAGGAGTCAGCTGGCTGCTCTGTCTCTGTTACTACCACGACACTACCTTCCAGCCTATGTACTACTTTTCAAAGTTTGTATGCATTCACTTTGTCAGGCTTTCAAATTCTACTTTGCTAACAACAAAATCTGCTTTCTGAAGGTTAGTAAACATACCTCATCACAGGCAGCAGCGCTTTCATATCTGGCACCGGGAATCAGCCCCACCGTTCTGCTTTAACAGGTGGCTGCGTAGTGAGTGTCAAGCAGAGAAACACAGACTTGCATAACACCCTTTTTGCATTTTTATATAAGCACAAACCAAGAAGCACATACTGCCAGAGAACAGAATGATTTTGGTGTGTATCAGATTTTTCACATTTCTTTACCAACTATGACTTAAATCTCTCATCTGTTTCCTCTTCTCCTTTGCTTGTATGCCATCTAAATTTCAAACTCCAAATCCAGCCAAAGAGTAACTCACCAAATACGTGGTACTTGGCATAGTTTTACAGAAGCAGGAATTCTCATTATTTACTTTATGAGTATTATAACGTAGTAGAGGCAAAACTTAATTAAAAAGAAAATCTCATTCTTCACTGAAGGCCAATCATCTCTGAGGCAACTCTCAATAATCAAACAAGAACACTTTCATTACTTTAGAATAACAAGCTTAGTGGGGGAAAAATTTATGCAAAAAACAAATCAATAAATGCATTTTTGACAAATACACACAACTATTGCACATGAGATTTAAAAAACAAAAACAAAAAAACCCCAACACCACACAAATAGGACTTTTGCAAAATCTGCTTTAGAAAAATACAGAAGAAAACCACCCTTCAGATTGCATGATAATGAAAATTTAACCTGGTAGATTGGCATTTTTCACCACTTCAGTCAACATCTCAGTCTTTTTATGGGATAAGGAGAAGGAAGGAGTTTGAAGGATTCATAGGAACTAAAAATAACAAAGATCTAACATTAGCAGCGGGTGAAAGATAAAAGTCCGAGACGTTTTATGAGCAAAAATGAAGTGACATTGCAAACACTGCAGGCAAATAAACATAAGGCAGATTAAAAATGCAAGCTAGCAAGCCTTAGAGAAGTGTCAGCAAAACCACAAAAAAAACCCTCCCCACACTACAGCCAACTCCAAGAAACCCATTTGCAAAGAACAAGAGCAGATAGTTTTTCCCTTTCAAAAAGAGAAAGGCTCCAAGACATGGCACAATTTTTATTCAAGAACCTTGACAAGAATTCATTTCTAAACTTAGTGTTGCATAACTACAAAAAAATAGTCATCCACTGAATTCAATTTATCTAAAACAAAAATATATTCCCTAACATTCTGCTCAAGTTCTTTTATTGCAGCATGGCAAGAAAGTTTCAGAAGACCAGGTTTAGGATGAATATTGAATTAATTATCTGTTGTGCAATTTTTCAAGAAAGGCAATTAAGTGAATAAATCAAACCCCAAACCAGAAAATAGTAAATTGAAAAGTAGCAAACCCTAGTTTTAAACAGATTCCATTATCTTAGGTACCACTCACAATAAAAACAGAATTAAAAGAAACTGAAAAAATAAGGCTGGTTACAAATTTCAGTGACAGATAATCCATTCATCCCCACCTGACCTAAGCTCCCAATTAAAGCAGAAGGGAGAAACTAGCTTGTACAGCAGAATTGTTAAAGGCTAAAGAGTTAAGAGGTTCTGAGTCAATATATAAAATGAAAGGACAAAAGGACATAGCACAGCTCAAGTAACACATACACACAAAGTAAGGTAAATATATAAATGTAATTCCTGTGTATCACAAAACCCTCACAATTTTGACTGTATTTTTCACAAGTCAAGTTGCAATCTCTATGTGCAGTTTTCTGTCTGGAAAGGTAAATTCTAGGTACCTAAATATATCAAATTGGACAATAGAGTATAGGCTGAAGAACAGCAAAAGAATTATTAACAAAAAGAAACATAAATCACCACAGTTGCTACCTCCCAGTGAAGTGGTTGGTATTTCACTGGAGTACACAATGAATATGTTATACTGTGCACACAGAGTTTTTAAAGTTAAACCTACCTCTCCAGACTAGCATTTGCATTACAGGGATTCCTGTGTAGAGATCAGGAGACCTTGGTCTCTCCAGTGCCAAGGCCAAAGCTCTGCCTTGTGCCCAGCAGCCAAACTGTGCAAAAAGAGATGACAGGAACGAGTGGATGGAGCGGAAATGCAAAGAAACCAACCTCACCAAGTATTGCCAACGAGACTGAGAGTCTCATTTCATTTTGTCCCTGTAGTCGTCACAGTGAGTTTCCAGAAGAGATGTGAGGACGGAGAAGTAGTTTTGTGGAGATTAAGGGAATTAAGAGAATCCTTAACCATGTTAGGGAGGAACGAGGGAGAAAGCAAAGAGCTGCTTTTCACAGTGTCTATCTATAGGAAAGCCTCATGTGGGCAGCACACGGCCCAGGGGGAGGCAGGAAGCAACCCCTCATGGCTGAGTGGGATGGGGAGGCTGAAGGCAAAGACAAGGAGCTGATGTTTCAGTGGGGGGGACAGGAGTGGAAGGATGGGGAAGGGGAACACAGTCACACCAGTGTGGACAGGAAAACACAGAACCTGAGAGAGCTGTCAGCATGGCAAGGCCACAGAAAAATCCTATTACGCTAAATTGAGATGAGAAAGGAGGGAGGTGTGTTTGCCTGTTAAAACATTTATGTGACATGGCAGGATGAAAATGCCATATATCACAGCAAGTGTGTCAAAACTGCACAACTCAGGCTCCTTTTTTGTATTTTTCTTTATATTCTCACATTCAGAGTTTGGAAGGAGAGGCTGATGCTGTGGCTAGGAAGGACTGGGAATGGAGATGAAAATGGTTTCAAGAACATGAAGTTTGATTTATTAGCTTAATGGGGGCTTACTGTGCAATATAGGAATTGCATGTAAGAGTATGTCATTGCAAAAAATAATACTCAGTTACAGTTTTTGTTATTAAATAAAAAAAGCTCTGTTATGACCCACATTTAATCACTATGTCTATTAAGGAACAAGAACAAACTCTGAATCTCTGCCAATGCCAACATTTTCCTTTACTACACAAGTGTGCCTTAAATGGAAGTAAGACACAAAGAAAAATAAGGGGGTTTTGTCAGTCATGCCAGATGACTGTCAATAAAAAAATGCTCAGAATTCGTTAGCAGTTTCTAAAACATTTGTCCTTCTAAATTTCAAAGGATACATAGGATAGATGTCTCAGAGGTACAACTACAGAAGCACAGTTTTTATTTTGAAAAGGCTTTTTTTTTTTTTTGCATTTATCATTAAGAACTTTTAAAGCACAAAAAGGTCCTTTTCCTGAATTTTAATGTATTCAATAGGTTAAAGAATCCTACCGAAATCCTTCATGTTATGCAAAGTCCTGTCCTTGAAAGTTTTTGTTGCTTCTACCCTTGAGCCCGCAACATTAGGATTTCTTTTAATTAACTGAGAACTATAAGGCAGGCTCTAAAAAAAAGAAAAAAAATATAAAAAGTCCCTTTAATTATAGCAACTGTCAACAGCACAGCAAGAATTTTAAAGAAATCTCAATAAATATGCAAAGAGGCGTCTAAGAGATTTATGAACACGCCCAAATACACAACTCCCACAGCACTTAATGAGACACTCCTGAGCACTCCTGTGGGTGTCTGAACACCTTCCACAGAGCAGACTCAAGGAGATGTCTGAGCAGACTTCAACACCTGTAGTCGCCATCAATGTCAGCTTGGTATTGTGGGCTTTTGGCACCTCTAAAAAAGCCTACACACTTAAGTCATTTCTGATTATCTCCATCTGTGCACATTTATTCTGGTATAAAAGTATCTCATCTCTGTTTATAGTTTAAACCTCAAGCCTGGACCTCGGGCTCACACATGGAGACAGGAATACTAACAGCAATTTATAAAAGAGTAGGAGTGAGGTCTGAATTTTTCAGCACTAGTTTATTCCTTCCCCCCCCCAAAAAAAAATCTTTCTTTATGTGCTAAAGGGGGAGGGAAATACAGGGGAAAAAAAGAAAATGTCTTTAGGATTTGGCATATAATACTTGCTACATATGGAAAATCAATATAAATCACGGCTGTAATAGGAATTCATGAGAATAGGAAAGCTTTTATTGATATTTGAAAACTGCTAGTTATCTTTTCAACTGCTTCTTGGGATTTGCTTAAACATTGAAAAAAATGAAGAGACCCACATTTTAAGCTTTACATATTCCCAACTGTCCTCATAAAAAGAAATCATAGTTTACTGCTCTGCCTTTTTATGTTGTATCAGTTTATCACCTGAATTTAGGGTATTTTATAGTAATGTATTTTACATTTTTGTGTTATGAATATAAATACAATCATAATATATTTATTAATAAAANAGCCACAGGAAGTCCTTTTCCACCACTCGACTTTTGAGAGCGTGGTCAAAACCTGTTTAATTTTGGTACTCAGGCAAATTTGATCAGTTCAAGGACTATCTATTCCCATAAAAAGTGTATATATTTAGTAAACTTTTTCTTGGCGTCATCTTCAGAACATTCATATTAACAGATGGAATAAAAATGTAGCTCATAGGCAGGACAGAGTGACCTTCCAGCACAGGACTGATTTAACCCACAGGCAGATGGGACAGCACGCTTTAGGAACATTGCACATTTCTGTCACCAAGTAGTTCAGGAAAAGTTTGTCTGGGTCAGTCACTCAAACCTGAAGACCTGACAGTGCTATAACTTTCTCGAGTCCTGCAGACCCTTAATAAATTCAATAAAACACAGCTATTACAGCCAGGACTTCTGCACCAGAATGCTGAGCAGCTGCCCCTGCACAGGAATTTGTTGCTGTTCCTGCACTTAACATGACTAAGAAACGTGGCCTTGAACACAGGACAAGAGTGACAAGGACCCTGCACAGGCGGAGGTGCTGCTGTGGTTTCTGCAAACCCATTAGCATTGCACAGCTGATGCCACACAGACAGCCCCGAGGGATCTGGCACAGGTTGCAGGCAAGGTAAGGAGAAAAAGAAGACAAAGCCTGGAAATCCTTTTATCCTTTGCAAACTGCAGCAGATTTAGTTAACAGTGGAAGCAGGTGAATGGGTTATCCCTAAGCACCGGTCCAGGCTGCCCAGGGATGTAAAAGTCCTGTAGATACAGCTCTTGGGGACATGGCTTAGAGGTGACCTTGGCAGTGTGAGGGTAGTTGGAAGCTGCTCTAGGGAAAAGGGTTATACCACTTACATCAAAAATAAAGAAATATATCACGGCTTGCAGCAATTTAATAAGGCATAATTTCCATCATTCAGAAATCCACCTCAATGATGTTACTCTAAGTGAAAGTGCATTCCTTTAAGTACTGAGTACTATAAAACCATCTCCACTCATGCAGTTTTGTTTCTTTTTTTTGTTAAATAATAAAAATAGAAGATAGTTTCACTTCGGAAAATAAAACAATACACAAAGTGGTGACACTGACAACACTTGAGAAGAACCACCATTGAAGGCACTTCAGTCTCTTTTTATAAAAGATCGTTGACAGTGTATTCCTTTGCAGAAGCAGAAGAAACATTTTGATCCAAAATTAGCATTTTTCTCTTTACATTTATGTTTTCAGCATTATGCCTGATCTCTCCACCATCCTTAACTCCCATTGCATTGCCTGGCAATGACCCGTTGTTACAGCCTTGCAAAATGACTGAGCAAGTCTTTGAATTTCTTATTTTGAAAAATACAATAAGAAAAAAGAAAACTCTTCAACTTCTTTAAAACTCATTCATTTGGTTGAACATGAACATTGTGTTTCTCACCACAAAAAGTGTGCTTGTTTTCAAACACCTGTTAAGTGGCAATTTACAGAAAAGCAAGATCACTTTTGACACAGTTCACTAAATGGTATGTTATTAACATGAGAATTCTAGAAGTATCCATAAATATTGTGGAAGGAATTAAGTTAATATTCCTGCTAGCATGGCAGCATCTGTGAAAAACCAAATACTGTTCTTCACTTAGAAACGGCACCTAAATACATCATAACATGAAGTGCTAATCATAAAATGACTCAGGGGTTAAAAACCATCTACAGTTTCAACTGTGTTGTTAAATGTGAAGGTGTTTTAAAAAGCAGGAGGAATTTTAATGCTTCTCACACTTATTTGAAGAATTATATGGTTACAACCATAAGCCTGTATTTGCTTATCCCTGATTTGGTGTAAGTGAAACATTTTCAACACAACTGTAAATACCAAAGACCAGCATCAACATTAGTCTGTATGTAACTAAACTCAGTAACACCAGCAGGAGTCAACAGCAACCAAGTGAGAACTTACACACTGGAGACACAGCCCAAGGTACTAAGCTGGAATATTGCACAGGCTTTTAAAAGCTTCAAAGAATAAATTAATAAGCTTCACGCTTCAAATTTCCATTCCAAGCATATTACTTGATTTACACACAGTTGGCTTTTACTAACAATCCAAACAGATAAAGAATCTTGGAGCCAATACCAAAATTATTGCTACCATTTACTACCATTTTTCCTTTCCTAAGCAATAAGCATCCTTTCATTAACACAATTTCTAACAAGCATCACATGTAAGTAAATGTATTTTAGCCACAAACCTTCCTGCCTTTAGCCAAGTAAATGACATGAGTCTTTGGAAATTGCTTTGAAAGAACTGTATCTCCAGAATGAAAGAAAGCACATTACTCCACTCAACAGCTTTCCATAATTACAGTATTTTGTCAAGGAAACTTTAAGCAGGTTACTACAAAGCCCATTCTGTTTCCCAGACAGTCCCAGAATACATTGCACAATATCTTTAAGCAAGGGTGTGAAAAGGATCTGCCTTCATCCTTAGCAATGAAAGACTAGTTTGGCCAATTATCATATTTAAGTTTAGGTGTACTGCATTCTGGTGTTGCCTTCATTCAGGTCCCTCTAACAACAATCTTCCCACTGACTGTTCAATTGCATCTTACCTCATCCTCAGAAAAGGACTCTGGTTTTCTGAGCTGCCTTACGAATAAGACTTCAAAATTCTCTTTAAAACATCTGTTCCCAAGTATCCATAAACTCTTCAGGAATATGCTGAAAGTGAGTAAGAACTTGACTAGCACCTTTTAAAACACACACAAGTCTCTCCTAGTGTAATGGATGTGCTTAAACCCATGCAAACATATACAGATAAAATAAACACTACTCCCACAAACAGCCTCCTTTGGATACCTCACAATCTGAGTTGTGTGATTTAAAATAAAATAAAGATTATCGAAACAACTTGAGTATCTAGGCAGCATTATCTCTTCCCTGTGCCTACAGCCAGTATGTCTAAATCAGGTGAGTAAAGAGAAGAAAGCCTTAGCTCTGTGTGATTTATGCAATATTCAGATTAGCCACACACAGACAATTAAAGAAGTATACCAAAGCTCTACAACTTCAGCTTCTTCAAATTTATAACCCACAAATTAATCAAGTTCTGCAAATGTTTGATATTATTTATATTATATTGCAGGAGCAAATAAAAACCACAAGTCCACAAGTGATACACAGAACCTGGGGAGCAGAAAGGAGGGAAAAGGAAGATAAGGAAGCAGACGTGGACAGTTGTTAAGGCAGTTCTGAAGTGCCAAAGGGGCACAGAAAGCCTCAGTGAGAGATAATGCTCTGTCTACCCCAACAGCTGTTCGATTACAGGAGCTGTGTTGGTTTCTTCCCTGAACACACCCTCAGTAAGTCTCAAGAGTTGGTGTGGAAGGCAACATGGGGGAAAAAAACCCAAACCAACAAACCCTCAGAACCCAAAAACCCCCAAACCAGCACTCTTCTCTGCAGATTTGTAAAGTTTGTCTTGACTTGTGTGGGAGAACTCCTGGGACTTGGTTGCTGCCTTTCCTTGCTAACAGTGCCCCCAGAACCCCAGCCTGCTCTGCTCTCAGGAGGCAAGAGATGACTGTGACTGTGGGTTCCAGGACGCAGAGATGGCACTTCAGACGTGACATCCTCCTACTCCCTTCCCTTTCACTTCACCCCCTTTACCAATGAGATGAAGATCTCACCAAGCCTTTATGAGAACTCTCTGAGTAATGGCAGTATTAGAGGTTTCAGTACACAGAGTGGGTATTGCAGGGGCTCTTTAGAGACAGTAAAACTTGAGGGATGGGGGACCACAGAATTTACATCGAGCTCAGTCCAATACATGCCCTTTCACTGAAAAAGGCAAAACATATTAATAATAGTAGGCCAAAACAGCAACAAAACCCACACAGTTTAAGCAATACTGTCAGTACAACACGGTATTACTCACACACTTTACACTTTCAGTGCAACTTCTCATTTCTCCACCTCAATTTTCCCATCATAGAGGGCACAGAGAAAGGAAACAGCTACAGGAGCTACAGTATAGCATTTCAACATTAAAGCTACAATGGCCTTTATTTTTCTGCTTCCTTACACTTCTCACAAAGTTTTATAAAAAAATCACAAAGGTGACCTCCTAAATAGGACTGGTAAGCATTGGGTCTCAATCTGCAGGAACAGGTGACAAAATGCTTACCTTCCAAATTAACACACAAAGCAGATGGCAGCCCCTCACCAAGTGTGGAACTGAAGAACAAGGTTCTCTCTGCCATACCTTACAGGCCCATGAAGGCTGCTGCTAACAAGGAGACAACATCTGGAAGACAGCACTTATATATGGAACACAGCTGTTGAAGTGTGAATTTGCATTTGTTAGCTTATCTATAGTCTGGCTGCTTTGCAAACAGCTATGAGGCAAAGTAAGAAAAATCCAGAATGAAAGACTCAAAACATTTTTAGGGCAATGTGTACACAATGCTGTCCCATACCTGGTTTAGGGAGTGTGCAAAATTAACAACTTCAGTTGGAAGATTTTACTTTTGTTTAAGCATTAAAGAAAAATAGCATTTTTTTTAAACCCATGCATGCAGAAAATCTTTATGTAGCAGAAAGTCACTGTGTGAAATAAGCCAACAATCCATTCCTTTTTCTCTACACTTTACAGTTGTCATTCTAAAGTAAAACAGGAAGAATTTAAAGGCCTGTCAGTTTTCAGATGAAAATCCTATTCCTAAACAGGATTAGCTGGTAACCTAAAAATATCAGTCAGTAATCTCCAAAAGTCATAAGCTCGTATGACCCACAAAGTCCTATACCAATCACTAACTAAAAGAAATTAGGTCAGAATCCAAATCAGATCACACTAGAGTAGCATCAATCTTCTTATTTCAGAGCTGTCACATTTTAAATCTTTCATACAGTTTCCACATAAATTATTTAAAACAGAGATCTGCCTCTGAACAAAGACTAACCAAAAGTGACAATCTAGTTTAATGTTACAGTTTTTAAAAAGATATTAAAAAGTTTATTTTCAGTCACTTAAGACATACTTCTTTAAATGCACCCTGTCAAGCAAACAAACAAAGGCTATCTGACAGACTGCTTTGCTTTCCTTACAATGATCTGGGAACAGGTGGCAATACTTCTGACACTGCAATGGCCTACTACGCCTGTACCTTCCCATATCTTATTTTCTCTGTATATGATGTATTAAACAGAATATAATATCTGCAAATCTTTGAAATCTATACCAAAAAAATCACTTTCTCTACTATAGATTGGTTTCTTTTTCACAATGACAAGTCTCCTAAGATGCAGACTCTGAGACCCCACCTACACGTAAACCATTTGAGCATATTACAATAATTTCCATGTGGAAATCATTAGCTGTACTATTAAAGAAGTGGCCACTTCAGCTCACAACAAGCTCCACATCCTGACTGGCTGCCACTGAGGCAAGGAACACACGGATTCAGTGAAAGCATCTCACCAGTGCTGTGCTCCCAGAAGTGGCACCACTGACAACTATCACAATTCCTAATGGCTTTTACAGTTGGTGCAGCACAGACTGACAAGGAGAGGCAAGGAGCAGCTCAGACCAGAAAACAAGTTTCAGCTACAGCTTTTAGATCTAGGCTGTCTCTTTCCATAATGGGAAGCTGCATGCTATTCAAGTCCTATGACATCTTCAACTCTAACAGTCACACTTTATCCACAAACTTGTCAACAAAACCAAACCAATTGGGTAACTAATGGCAGCAAGGCACTTTAACACTCTTATTTTGACTAATTTTATGGTGACATTTATGAGCTGTAATAAGCTACATGAATCAGTGGCATAAACCTACATAACACATAACAAACTAGAGGTGACTGCTAATTAAACAATAATTTAAATTTCTGCCATACACTCTAGACCTCTTATATCATTATCACCATTTTTGACTTCTTATATAACAAGTTTCTGCCTATCCCTTGCTGTGTTACAATGACAACCACAAGTCTACAGACTGGCAACTCTTTCAGGAAGGGAAATTTATTGACTGCAAATTGAGAAAATACAGAAAATGTCCAACAAAGTATTCGCTCCTCACACAGAACGACCAAAAAAAAAAAAAAAAAAAAACCCCCAAAACCTCAGTGATTTAACCAGTGGCCACTGTTTCACCTTTGCTAGCCAACTCAAGTTCCCCTTCCTCGTGTGCTCTGAGCCCATCAGACTCTGAAGCACCACTGGCATAACCTGATGTCTATGAACGGTGCTCTGTAAACGTGGGGTGCAACAAGAAGACAGTTGTATCACAGCATCAATTGTGCAAACTGCATTGAACAAGCAGTGGTTTTGTGTCACTTTCTTCTGGTTTTCTCTCCCTTGGATCAGTTTGCTTGCAATGGACCATCTCTGCTAATTTTAGCTGCCATCCTCAGTCATTCTGGATCAAGAGAAATCCAAATACTTTCTCAGGAACCCACACTCACAGGCATATAACATCACACTGCTTAACTCTGAGCATGCTGACAAACCAAGTTTGCATATTCTTGCTACAGGCAATGTAGAGAAATCTGAGTTCTCTTCATACCACAATCCAGCAGTGATGCATAAAAAACAATCAAACCCTGCAGTGAAGAAACATTAACTTCATGTTCCCTTGTGATATGGAATTGTAGATATGGGAGGATAAAGCAAAAGCAAAAACAGTCAACACAAATTCAGTTTGGATGCAAGGCCCAAGGAAGAGCTGAGTGACCCAAAATACACAGCCTGTTGTGGCAAACACGTGTGAGGCTTTCTTTCTGGCAAAGTGGGCTGACA
The DNA here is from genome assembly GCA_013400415.1 of Scytalopus superciliaris. Classification (NCBI taxonomy): domain Eukaryota; kingdom Metazoa; phylum Chordata; class Aves; order Passeriformes; family Rhinocryptidae; genus Scytalopus; species Scytalopus superciliaris. The sequence continues at coordinate 278,081 of VXBX01003483.1, forward strand.
AAAAGGTTTGCCAGGACAGTTAAATTTTCTTGCTGCCACAGCTGTCAGGGAGCACTCCTGCTTGGCTTCTCACTTCCTTCAAAAACTGGAGGAGAAGTTCTACGAAAAACGTTAAACTTATCTCTTTTCCTCTTTTCTCCCCATCTCCCCTGGAGCTACAAAATAATAAAAAAGCACAGGCATCTATACAAGCCATCAACAAGAGACAGGAATGAGTACAATTAAACCCAGTAGTGTAAAACCCAAATTGCAGGCAGACAGCTGAACACGGGATTCATTTTAATATAAGCAAGGTTGCAAGAGCTTCATGTTACAATCTAAGCCTTGAGAGCAAGTTTCTTTAGACACTCATTTCAAAATATTTCTTTTTTTAATGCAGGAAAGAAAGCTGCAGCTGAAATATGTCTGTCTGAGTAATCCTCTAACCTTTGTTCGCTGCTAAAAGCCTGATGGACTTTGTTAATGTTTATGATGTTACAGAGCATTAGGCCTCCATGAATTGCTTACCTCCTCATTTTGAAATGGATACAAAGATTGATGTTTCCCTTCAAGGAAAGAAGAAATTTCTAATTGTCAGCTCCAGCTGAATGAATGTTCTTCTGAAGGACTACAGAGCTCTTCACTGCCAGAGCAGCACAGATCCCATGATCCTGGAGCTACTACTCGTGGGTTTATCCCTTCAGGTGACAGTGACACAGCACCTTAGTGGGACAACTCTAAAACAACCCTAACATTTCTCAGTAGTTACACCATGTCTTTTATGAATCAAAACAATTTTATCAATTCCGATGTCAGAATTATCTTCTGACACAAAATCCACAGAATTTTAAAGAACTAATTAGACCTTTGCCAGCCTAACACCTTTCTTATGGATGATATTTAAACAAAACAGTGCTGCTTTTACAAAGATACTCCTTCATAAGCAGTCAGATGAGTCAACTTATACAGCCCAGCTAACCAAGTGTGTGCCAATACACTGTGGAAACCCTTATCATGAAAATGTATCAATAGCTGCATGCCAGTTCTGCTTCAAAGAAAGCTCCTGTGCAAGTCATAACTGTGTCTTCCTAATCACAAACACACAACTTCCTTAACTCCTGGAAATGCATATGCAGAGTTTCAGAGGGAAGGCAGGGAGACAAAAGCCCCATACGTGACTTATTTTCTGCCAAGGGCAAAAAACATGAGGCATTTTCAAAAGGTCTGAGATGACTGAATATTTTAGAGGAGGATGTTCTGAGCACGCTCAGCAAAAATCCACTCAAAAATCCACTAAGGACTCAGAAGTCAGAGAGCTTCCACAACAATAATAATAGCTCCTTTTGAAATAACCAAACAAACAGGGCAATTACAGAGGAAAAAGTGCATACACAAAGAAATAGGACAGGACAGAAGAAAATAGTTGGCAGAATATTCAGATTTTTAGATTCAAATTGGGAAATACATTTCCTTCATTTTCCTCATTTCTCTCAAGTTGTTAGTAACCTGTAATGTATTCTGCATCTCTGTAGTATTGCTCTTAAATTAACTAGGATTTACCAAATGCTTTAAGTATATATTCTAATATTAGATACTTATTCCAGAACAAAGTTAGTGGGTAGTTTTGATATCATCATAATTAAGATTCTGGGGGGGAGGAAGAACAAAAAAAAAACAAAGGCTTTTTTGGAACTATATTAAACAACAGTGAGCTCTATTGTCTACATACTTCTTTGAAGGTCGTCATAATGGGCCATAACAAAGGAAATGTGATCACCTTGGTTAAAGTCTGAAAAATTGTAAATAAAAATCACAACTGCTTATATTTGAGCTGAAGTACTTATGCTGGAAAAAAGTATACATCCACCATCTGGTGCACAGTAATTACAGAAATTAAACCCGCATTTCTGTGGCCTGCCTTTAACAATTTTTACTGATACAGTAATACTTGATCTTCTTAGGGAACATAATCTAAACTCATGCTGTTAAATGATCATAAGACTATCCACTGTATGGCGTAAGCAGTTCATTAAGCTGGAATCTTTAAGAACACTTGCTTGCTCCCCAGTAATAACAGAAACAGTTTCTGTAGTTTTACGTCATGCCGTTAAATTTAATCCACAGTCAAGGCAAGTTAATTTCACACCTGCTGAGCGATATCATGATGGATGGCACCACAGCAGGTCATTAATTTTCTTTCCTTTTGATTAATTTCACACCATACACTGGACACAGTCTTTAGAGTTACGACGGCTGAGTGCAGTGCTTAATTCCTGCAAAGGACTAAATCAGTTTTTGACTGCTCGCCAACATGCAAAGAACCCAGATGTGATACAAGTGAAAGGAGGTTTCACCAGGCTTGGCACTGAACTCTGACAGGGCTACAGGTGTGGCAGGACACTCTCACTCAGCAGCCTGTTTTAAGTGGGATGTTCTTTAGCAGAGCCTTCAAGCAGAAATTCTGGATGCACCTCACTGTTGGGGAGTTGCATATAAAACAATTCTGTGGCATCAGTGGTACAGAGAGCAGGGATGCTACTAAAACAATTCAGAAGTTAAAGTCATGGCTTCTTTTTTGCCACAGAAACACTTCCATCACTTAGTTAATGACTTCTTACTTAAAAAGGTATAAAGATTTGCTAAGAGTACTGTATCTCCTGTTTAAAAAAAATAAGTCAAGATTGCACACAGTGAAAGAAGTGAAAGAAGAGGAAGGAAGAGTTAACAAGATAACAACGGCCACTGTTGCCACCAGAGCAGAAGGGGAAGCTGCAGGCCCTTTTGTTCCTCTGTAGGCAGTGAAGACACCTGGGGACCCACAGCAGAGAGTGCAGCCACAGCAGAAGGCTGAGCTGAGCCAAGAGCTCACAGCTGAGGGACAGGCTAATCTCACTCCACTTATCCTGCCCCTCCAAGCTGCTCAACTCTCACACCTCCTTTGTGCTCAATGTGCCAAGTCAACAGATCCCTCGATGAGCTGATTCAGATCATGAAAACAAAAGAAGCCTTTTTCTTATATTAGCTTTCTGCTTGTTTTGCAAACCAAGCTGCCTAACAGATGGGTCAGGTGTGTATCAGAGCTTGTGAAAATGAAAAGGAGAAATTGTATCTTTTGGTGGCAAAGAGTTTTTTAGTTTAGGCCTTCTCCCACTTTTAGGGAGCAATTCAAAGCAGCCCCAAAAGTCTCATCCTCTCTATTGACTATGGAAGGAGGTGGACCTCCTAAACTCAAGTTAGGTTGTGCTTTCATCCCTTCTTTTCCCTTTCTCCATGCACCCCAATAATGTACAGCACAACTAATATTAGGGAACCATTACTGCTCATAATTTGTCCAGAGCTTTCTGCTTTTTGTTTCTACTTCCCAATAGTACTTTCCAATACAGTAGGAGCAAATTTTTACTCTATCACAAAGAATAATAATTTAGAAAACACAAAAGCACTCAGGCTTACTAGCAGCCATTTTTGGTAACAGAAAGTATTGCAGTGACATCAAAATAGTGGAGAGAGTGACATGAAATTTTGTGATTTAACAATGTAAATCACATAGCACATGTGATTCAGTATGCATGGCTTAGATCTCTCTCTCCAGTGTGACAGGCTGAGGAAAGGAAGGCACAAGCTCTTCTGGCTCCATCTGTGCCAGCAGACTTCTCCAACTTCTCTCCCCCTCACATCTGCCCATGGAATTAACCTGACTGTTCCCTAGACATTTCAGTCAAAGTAAGTTGGGCAATAATTAATTTGCTATTTCCACTACAAAGCTGATCTGGCTATTTTGATCAGCATAGTTCAGGCTGTGTAGACTGGCCCTTCCATCAAGATTGCAGGGATCTTTCTTACAGTCATTCTGTTGTCCTCTTCTGGTTCAGCACTCTGACTGACATCACCACTTACTGTCAATTACTTGATCAAAGGCTCTGCATAAAGCTTGAGTAGATGCTCATTTGAAGTGTTATAAAGGTATCTGTTTATTTGCCAACATGCACTTTTCAGAATGAACTGAAAAATTTTACTGTCGCCTCCTATAAAGGATCTAAACACAAGACGAACTCAAAGCTGGATTAATAGAACTTAGCTGCTGAATGGAAATTCAAAATCATCAGAAGTTTCCAGCAACTCCCTTTGCTGGCAACCCATTTTGCCAGTTCTGAAGTCAGGAGTATCAAAGGAAGAGTTACAGCTTCAACATTATTTGCAGCAGTATGTACTTCTTCCTCACCATCACATGGTTCCTGTTATGAATGGGACAGTGAACATTTCAGTCCTTTCCCAATTACCCAAAGCACAGTATAATAAAAGAGTTTGAGAGAGAACCAAGCTTTTGATGTCTACATTTTTGGATGTCTAGAGGACACCTAGGTGTACTTCCCTTTGTATCTCTCAGTTCTAAAGGGCTGCAGAAGAAACTATCCCCTTTCTGCCAAAGGTCTCTTTGTAGCTGTTATCTCAACTGGCCTCCTTCTCCTACAGAAGTATGCAATCAACTCTTCTCCTTCCTCTGTCTGGCCTTTTTCAGAAAAAGAGAAACTTAATCTGCCTGCATATCATTTGAAATTAGGAAACAAAAGAAGCCCAACTGTCAAGCCAGGCCTTAAACTGTTTGTTTTTTTTTTTTTTTCCATCTCACACAGATAATAAATAATTAAGGTGAAATTTCCCTTAAGTGCATAGATTAATGCTTACCAAATCCTTTTAATTATTACAGCAATTTGTGAGCTAAAACCTAAGTGCAATAAAGAATGAATTTTAAATTGCTATATGTTTGCATATATTCATTATGCACATCACCATATGTCAGGCAGAATCTCTGAAGGTAAATCTTGAACTAGTGATTACCACTGAAGCAACATGATGGAGAATAAAGTAGACAAGTGATATATTTAGCTTTATCCTATCTTTGTCCCTAGAGGAAAGCGTTCCTTCTAGTGTGGGAAGGGGAGAGAGAGAAAAAAAAAAAAGCTTAGGAAATTAAAACATGTTTTTCCCCAATATTAATGACCCACTTTAAACAGTATTATGTAACTATAAAATGAGATTATATTTGCCTTGTCATGGATTTAATCTTATGCTTTTCAGTCTGAACCATATCAGGTTATTTACCTCTCTTGCCTACCACAGTTTTCTGAACTTTCTCATCTTAAGAAATCTGGTCCCTTTCCTTCTTTTCAAATCAATTAAATAAAACAAGACAAACCTGGTGAGGATTTTGCACTTGGCTGAACTGTACAAGGATTATATAATCTGAAGCTATGTAATTATGTTAAATACCTGTTACTCTCAAATTTTCACCAGTCCTGGAATTCCCCCATGTGTGCTCTTTGGCATGTTCTCAGGCATGAACACTGAGCTCTTCTCCCTCTCCAGTGCTGGGAACACAAGTCAGTTTTTAGAACACTTGTTGTGAACTCAAGCACTGTCATTAAATGAGATGGTTTTCCAAAAACAAGCAGAAATGGATCCACTTTGGTAAGCATTCTCTAAAAAGGGCACATAAAACTTGGCATTTACAGATCTCTGCCACTGCACCAGAAGTCGATCTAGATGTTGTTCATAGTTATATAGATGGAAGAGAAGAAAAAAAGTTCCTTTTAGCAGGAAATCTTGCTGTGTACCAACTAAAAGCTCCTACACACACTAGGCAGACATTAATATAATTTCAAAACACCCCACATGTACAAGAAAATATCCATATATTGGCCAGACAGTATGTGAATAACAGGGACAAGATTTGCAAGGCAGAATTCTCAGGTCCATGCAAACACACGAGGTTAATATTCAGATTAGTTCTCTTGTGTTTCAACAATACAAATGCATTATAAGCAATATAAATGTAAGTATCAAAGCTTTCTTCCTCTTTCCCCACAACATTAAAAAAAACCTTTTAAAAACATTTCCTAAATAGCATCCTAAAGCCAAGTGGTTTCCAGAATCAGAAAGGAAACTCAATAGGCAATATTGTCCATCTCTAGAATGGTGACAGTGATGAACTGTGTATTTTGATCTAACAAGATCAAAATGATCTTCCTAGAACCAAGTTCACATTAGCCAAGTAAATGCACAAAACAGGAAATAAACCCACAACCCTAAAATGAATACTCATCTATAAATACGTACAAAAAAAAAAAAAATCTACTTTCAGACAATCCATTTGAAAATTATGACAATCCAGCAGTTAATGCAAATGCACAAGGCTGCCAAAAAGATCACTTACAGCTCTGAGCAGAATTTAAATGGTATTGAAACAGTACCATAGTACTAGCAGAGAGTAAAACAGAGCCCACTACACCGGTACTACCACAGATGAATGGATTTTTTTACTGTTTAGTCAAAACTAATGAAGAGAAAGAGGCAGAGACACAGGAATAGATTTTCCAGTGTTAGGAACAGACTCATTCCTTTCGACTCACTGGGGAAACATGCTGGCAAATGTATCTTTAAAAGGTGATACAAAAAGCCTTTCTCTTTTAAGCTCTGTATCACTGGGCTACACTGATACATCTTTGTAACAGCCAGAATTTGACAGACAACCTGCAAATAGCTATTCAAGGCATTTTCTTAGCACATTTCAACATCCAGAGCAGTCCATTTGCTTTCTAAGCTCCAGCCACGAGGATCCAACACAGACTAGGCTACCACTGCATCACATCTTAGCTCTTGGTTTACACATCTGCTCCCCTTCCTGAAGTAAGGCCGTGAAGTAGATAAAGGTGGACTCGAATCACGTGTGTGCAGAGGACAACAGTGTCTCTGATTGCAGGGGCCACAGGAAAACCAAAGAGTGTTCACTCATGGTCAGTAGTGCCTGGAAATGGTCAAGGCCATGTTGGATGGGGCTTGGAGCAAACTGGTCTAGTGGAAAGTGTTCCTGTCCACAGCAGAGAGTTGGAATGAGATGATCTTTAAGGTCCCTTCCAACCCAAACTATTCTGTGACTGAGTCTATTATGAGGTCTGGTCTTAAACAGAACTGTTTAAGCTACTAGCCTGACAAAATTAAGACTAAATTTTTTTCAATAACATTTTCCTCTGTATTTCAGAGGAACATGGTATTTCTTTCTATAACTTTTACCACTTAATAGCTTCCAGACTTCACCCCAATTTAGGCTGCTGTTTTAATGCTGAGAAAAGTCATATCCTACAGTTTGGACTCAACATGTGACTTGAGGTTTAGGTCTGATGAGTGCTTTGGAAATCATCTCTGTTCTTAAAATAAATACTTCAGTCCAAAATTATCATTGCATAAAGTAATTTTGGTATATGAATTTTTAATTACTTTATTTCCCAAATCTAAGAAAATATCTGACCTTCAACGCAGTTGAGCAAACAAATTGTTTTCCCCTCAGTTAAAGGTTTCATTTAACTCCTAGTTTCTCTCTCCCATTAACTGCATTCTTCCTGCTCTTCATACTCGAGTTTGCTTTAGCTTAGAGAGCAATACCTGAGCAATTAATTTGCCTCCACCAACAACAACTTCACCACCACTACAACCAGATTTCCCCCCACCTATCACCCTGTCAAGTTCACTAGAACTGGAAGGATTTTTCCTTCCTTTAGTTTAAAAAATAAAAAGCAAACCCAATTACAGCTTCATGGCTGTAAGTGTCTAGCTGCTACAATTCACAATTCCACATTAGACACCTAAAATCTGTTTACAACAGAAGTTCAAGGAGGGACTCAAAATAGCCAGCTTCTAAAAGCAGCAGCTTAATTATGAAATTACAAGTTGGCATAGACTTACCAGACATTTCAGAAGACGGTATTTTAAAAGTTGTCTAAATTCAGATTTATCTGATGCCTTGTTCTGCTCAGCTTTCCTACATTCCAACAGACCACTAAGACAATATAGAGTATTAAACTTATATTTTCTCCATAATATTTTCATTTGTTTATCCTGACTTGGCTTTTCTGGGAGGTATAATGATAGCCTTAGATGAGATTCCTATACAAATGTTTAGAATAATCAAGCTAAATAAGTTACTGCAATAACATATTGACTATGAAGTGGCCTCAATCATTAGTGACAGCTTCTTGAGGTCAGTTGGAAGAGCCCCATCAGAAAAAAAAAAAAGAAAGAGGATCTGTGTGAAAGTTATTGTTGTGACAAAGATGTGAGACAATCTGGCCTTTTGAAGGAATGTAATCAGTGCCTGAAATTACCTGTTGTCATAACCAGGTAATGACCAATCCAACAGAAAGCTTTGAGTTCATCTTGTATTCTATTATTAGCTGATTGTTACAAAGATTCAGCACAACTGCACACACACCATTCAGAGACTTCATCAGCTCTGACTTAATGGTACAGCAAAAAAAATGCACCCAAGCTTTTTGGGTGGGTGGGGCAGGATGAGGGGTTCTATTCCAGCCCAACCCTTGAAGTCAAGGAGTTCAGTAAATAAGGACATTTCCTGACTGATTTAATAACAAATCAGGTTACATGAACTGAAAAAGGATTTCAGAAGTACACTTTGGAGGATAGAAAGGAATGCATGATGTAAATGTGTAATGTATGCTGAAAAAATTTCAAGTTATGTGGTGAAATCCCATCCTTGAAGATGAGATGTTTGGAGTAAAAAGGCCAAAGTCACTCAGAAGTCTGGATTAAGACAGAAATCATGCTTTTTTATACAAGCACAGCATAGGATACAGAAAGCCTTCCTCATAACTGAAATCCAGCTTGACCTACAGCTAAGAACAACACAACATCAAACCCAAATCAAGAAAATTAATTGAGAGAGCGCCGAATTACAACACACCTTCTGAATAAGAGATGATCTACACTGAAATCTTCACAGCCTGAGCAGAACAGAAAACACACCTGCTGCCTGCACAGCTCTTGAAGGCTAAATGGAAAGAGAGCACCACATGATTAGCCCTTCAGTCTGGCAGGGTGTGGAGCAGTGGAGGCAGAGGTAAAAGCAGAAATTAAGTAGCAGTGACAAAGAAAACATGCTTCAAAGGGCACCAAATGGGGAAGGAAAGAGATAGACACAAGCCAAGAACAATCCTCATTTTTCAATCTTTTTTTTTTTTTTTTACCAGTTTTACAGCTCAAACACTTTCCAGGACATTCTAAATAAATTTTACTGAGGAAATAAAGACCTTAACATCATAATAAACTGGACAACTGTTAGCAGTGTACTCATCCACACACCCAAGACAGTGAGAATATATCAGAAAAAATAAAGTCTAATAACAACATTTGACAGATATCTTCCTCTGTTTGTCAAATGTAAGGATGGCAGAGCTGGTCAGTGGAAAATAAACAGTGAAAAGGTTTTAATTCTGCATTTTTGTGGCCTGAACAAACATCTTTATCCTGAGCAACACGCTTGATCCCCATAGTACAGGTAAGGTAGACACTGTAAGGTTTCTGGAGTAATTTCTGCCAAACTACAATGCTGCATCAGCAGCCTTTTTAATTAAATGTCAACTGTTAGTTATTTAAAGAATAAAGTGGGTGGCATATTTAAAAATACTCTGTAGCTTGTCAAAGGGCAAGAGTACACCTTCATTAAAAGACTCTTTTCATAATACACGCCCAAAATCAATAGAGTGAAATCTGAGAAATTTATACAGTGAGAAGAATTATTTTTTATTTCAATTTGGACAAACAAACATAAAAATGTATATTGATAGTATTTACATAGAGTAAGCCTTTTTGGAAAAAACTCCAAAACTAAACATCAAAACCCACATTAATTTGCTACATAAAACTGGGGCCACTTGACCTACTGGATAAAGCATTAACCAATATTAACCCTCTGCTAACATAACATTTTAAGAAATAATAGGAACACAGCCTTCTCCATTGGGCTGATGTTTGAGCAAGCCCAAGGCAGCAGTGACACCGAGAGCTGCATCGTTCTCCTTGTGCAGCCTCCCTGGAGGGCTGGAAGGTGAGCACAGGAGGGGAATGTTGTCCTTCTGAAACAGGAACAGCCAAATGTCAGCAGGCCATTTCCAGCCACAAGAGGCTGTCAGCCTGTTCTCTGCCCTGTACATGCACTGACAGGGATGGGCAGGGGTTGGTGTGAGGGCACAGATTTCATCTGACTGCACTTTGGGGAACACCAGGAAGGGCAATGACATTCCCATATAAAAGCACCACAAATGCTGGTGTTAATTCTCCTGCATCAGAGAGCCAAATATTTAATTAGCATAAGGGACTATAAATTATAAAACAGGGTTATAACACCACTGAGTTCCACAGACTACTCTGAACACCATATCCTGAAGTACCAAGTTAACAGCTGGGCAACAGAATTCAGGTTTGCTGTACCCACCAGGAAAAACAGTCAGGGGTAGAACAACTTGACCAAGACAATTCTGAGTGCTAACAGTGGATGGGGGAAAACATCCTTTCTATAAGTTCATGGGATGCAGAAAACTTGCACTTCAAATGTAGGGAAAAAAGAATAAAATCTCTGCTAACTTACATTTTTTTAAACCCCAACTAATGAGAAAATGCATTCTTCAGATCTCCATCTAAATGTCCTTTTAAAGTCAAGTATCACAGAATTTATGTAGAAGAGTTTTCTCTATATATATAAATTATAGCACTACTTTTCAAGTACACCTTTTTTAAAATTTAATCTTTTTTTCTCCACTTATAAGACTCACTGTTTTCTTTGCTCTAGATGTGGCCACTTACATGCCAATATCTCAGTATGTAAGAAAGTGTTCTTGCACATGTTTTAAGTAACTTAAGGGTGGCATTCTTCTGTAACATTACCCAGTGCTCGAGCTGTGCAACTGGTACATGTGGAAACCACAATGCCAGAAATGAATCAAGGTACAAGGACTTTCAGAGAAGCTGAACAGAAGCTAAACCTGTTACAAGCTTTTGCTGTGTATCAGCCAGTACAACCCTCAAAGGAAAGTTAAAATGCACACTTGGGCCTCATTGTACTAGTTTCAATATAGAGAGCCAGAGGTTTAAATAGCATCAACTCAAAAACAGCTTAAGTAAACTGCAATATGCCTTTTACGCCAGTACAGAAGTTTACCCACTGCTGTTAAACTCCCATTACATCACTGTAAAAATCCAATCCTTTCACCATAGGCTGGTGGCAAACTGAATCCCTGCTGGCAACTTATCAACAGTGCTGAGCAGCTGCTCACTGGCTGGGCATTCAGGAGCCAGCCTGGATCAGCTACTGAACTGAAATTTCAAACTTCCACTGGGCAGGTACTATTTTCACAGAACTGCAAGTTCAATTTGTGATGGACTCCAGCAGAGAGACCAAGCCCTCAAGCATCTGCCAGCCTGAAGCTCCTCCTTGCTCCTTCAAATATTCTTTAAGTTACCTTGGTGAGAATTTTGGTATGACAGGTCAGGTGAAAGTTACTGTAACCTTTTCCTCAAAGGAATCATGGGTAGTCCTATTAGGTTATCAATCCAGAACTCAAGGGGAGTCACTTCAGAGACTCAAAGACTTCACAGATGTCAACAACTGGCGCCAAAAAACGGGATTGGTAATCTCCCCAGGAGGCCTCACACCGAGATCCAGATCCAGTCATATGTCAAATTGTTTAGTCAAACCACACATTGATTTTGTGTGGTTTCATTTCTCATGGCACAAAAAAAGTCAGTTTTTATTTTACTGATTGCCCAATTTCTCTAACACATGAGTGCCAAGCTACTGAAACAAAATCAAGGAAAGGATTCCAACAAGAACCACAGATTACTAATTTACCTATAAGAAGCAGAGCTTATCTTTCTCTTTCAAGATAATTTAATATAATAAATAAACTCCATTGGTATCTAACAAAATGCCTATTAGAAATAAAAATCTAATATTTTATTTTAAAGCATTACCATAACCATATTTAATGTATAACCATAACACATGGTAACTTGAGTTCAGGCTTTTAAAATTAAGACTAAGTACTCAAAACTGGTTGATTTTATCTATAAGTAAAATAGCTGTTAGCTTGAGCAGAAAATCCACTGGATGCATTCTCCTCTTGAATGTGGTTGTGGGTTTTTTTTTTTGCAGTCTAGTAAAAGAAAAGCAGCTTCATAACACAAATAGATGTGAAGTGTAAACAGAATAATACTGCATTTCACCATGTTCTTGGAGGATCGATAATACTGACTGAGAAACTGCATTTCATGAAAAGAAATACAGGGAAGTAAACTGGTCATTTTTACAAGATTTCAAAAACCAAATCAATGTGCTAAGGGACTGATTGGAATAATGTAGCTTTAATAATGTGGTCAAATATCCTGTAAAGTCTAGATTGAAGTCTGAATGGCAAAGATTGAGAAATCTTTTTTTACCACTCTACAGAGTGTTCCTTTTACTATTCTGTCAGATCAGAAAATAGAAATAATAATTTCACTGACAAAATCTTGCCAAAATACAGGAGTGGCAATTCTTAATTAAATCTAAGAAGAAATAAAGCATTAAATATTCTAATTTGTCTACACGTCTAATAAAATTTAATACCCAAATTCAGTTTGACTTATAGACAAAGTTTGAGTTTTGAGTGCTTCCAAAGCATTTCTCAAACAACTCTATGTCCAGTATTCCCAATATTTTACTCAGATTTTTCCTGATCTCTCTAAAACGTTTTTCCACAACCCCTGCAACAGAGGTAGGAATTTTAATGTTTCCGACTTTATTTTCCATCAACACACAGAAACCAAGAAATATTCATTTTTCTGCTCCCACTCAGTGCTTGCAATGGTGCATTCTTTGGACTGCTTTCCCGCTCGATTTTTAAGCATCTTATCGCTCGCCAAGGAATAGCCATTCATTTTGCAGCCCCTCTTTCTGCCAAAATCAACTCGGAATGAACTGTGTATGTGCCATTAGCCAAATGCATTTCTGTCAGGGCTGTGACAGTGTTTCAAAAGCCAGGAGGCTGCAGGGTTTTGGAAGTGTGCCTTATTTCATATGCATGTGCCTCTGAAGTAAGTAAGAAAGTTTGTATCCACACACAGTGTATTAGAACCTGGAGAGAGCACTGCTGTCAAGCTCCTTTATCTTTACAACAGGAGTTTGCCAAATAGCTATGAACATTCCTTATGTCAAGAGTATTTCACGTATTTCCTCCATATGAAATACATCTGTCTGCTTAATTTCTACTTTTTCATGTTTTCAGGGAGAAAACTCATTTGCTTTGGCTCAGAAATTCCAAGACCTTGTCAACAAACAAATGAACACACAGCAAGATAATACTCTATATTCCTTCTAGGGGCCTGCTTTTATGCACAACTCATACTGAGCACAAGTAAGAAAGAAAACTCACCCAGAGAATCTGAAAGTGATTAATATCTCCATGCTGCTGTCTGATGAATGGTTTTAGACATATTCTCTGTTTTGCCTATTTATTGCTATTTTAATTATTAAAACCAGCCAGCTTTAATTACATCAAGAGAGAAACGAGCAAGTCGAACCTACATTGTGAGAAGCAAACTATTTCAAGTTCATGTCACTTGGAGTAATATTTTAGAGGCATTAATACTAGAAACATTTCTTCTGGGCAGAAAGAGCCTTCACACTACAGTGCACTGAAACAGTGTGGGACTTTCACCCTAGTCAGGTCATGCAAGCACTTGCACTCAGCATTCAGTGCAATCTTATTACAGCATCTCAGTAAGGAAAGAATGGACCACAGCAAACCTGGATAACCACCACGTCAGAAACATTCCTCACATTTATTCTGGGGTTTGGTTTGTGAGCTTTTTGTGGGGTGTTTTGTTTTGGTTTGGTTTAGTTTTTGGGGTTTTTGGTTTTGTTTCTTTTTAAATTTCTAGAAAAAAAGGTAAAGAATTGGTATGCCTGAATTGGGTACAGAGGTGTAGTGGTACAGCATGAAACTTTCTCGAGCAGCTTACAACTAGGAATTTCACTCTTCTTAATCTGCAATATAGAAAGTTAAGTCATTGCACAAACTGTACTTGAACAGTGCCTATCAAAAGACTCACAGAAGCTACTTGAAAAGCTTGTTAGGAGGTAGATTTTCTGTTCCAAGATTTTTGTTATGAATACCATATCAACATTCAAATTTACTGAATGAAGGAGTTACGTATATTTTTATCTCATGTAGCCCATGCAGCAAGTTTTATGTGACCAATTAAATATTTCTGACAGACCATCTTCAATCAAAATACATTTTACACTTCATTGTACAAAAAAAAAAAAAAAANTTAAAAAAAATCTCTTAGCCCTGATGGCAAAAAAAAAAAAAAAAAAGAAGAGAGAGGTCATAATAGCAGAGAAAATACACATTTAGTTATGTAGGTCCTTAATGCTTGAAATTATCTTCCAGGTAGACAACATGCATTCTGCAGAGGTCAGACTCTGGAAACTTCTAAAAACTACATTGAAGCTGCATTGAACTGTATTAGTTCCCTGCAGAAAAAGAACAGACAAAAACCTGAAGCAGTCATGGTGCATCTATGAAGGGAGGAACACAACTTTAACAGGCAACAGAAAACAAGCAGCAGTAAACTTCATTCCCTAACTCTACCAAGAGCGAAAAAAAGGTTTTAGTTGTGAAACTATTCTAGGGAAACGTAAAGGAACATATTACATGTCAAAAATTATACATATAAATAAATGTAACACGACCCACGAGCAACAACCAATAAAAGTAAAATCAAGTTCAGCCTGCTACTTGTAATCTAGGCAAATTCCTTTGTCTCAAGGACAAGGTCAAAAGAGGTAGTTGATAGCTTTGAAAGATTACAGGCTTTTATTAGGATATAAAAACCAGTAAGACAAACGTCAGTAGGTTAGATTAATAACCAAGGTTAAACAGCTTGGAATGCCTGTGGGATGTATGAAAAAAATACAGTTAGCTACCAGGAATAAGAGGTCCTTGTGAGATTCGAAGGGCCAGGATCACAGGATTTTTAACTCATACAAACCATAAATAATAAATCAAATGACTCACAGCATTGACTTAAGCTTTTCTCAAGACAAGGACTTTGCTAGTCAGAGTACTCTAAGAGGGAATCCCTGCCCCACAAACTAATTTCCTCTTCTCTGTTCTCTGCAATGCCTCCCTAGCACACAGGCTGGCACAGATGGATTATGCCATCACTTTAGCAGAAGTTTCTCAAAGGAGTTACATCCTGGGCTGAGTGCACAGACAGATCTTGGGCTTGAAGGATTGACCTGATTAAAGCAGACTAGACTTTGTATGGGAAGGTAAGAACAAAACCCCATAAATTCACCTCAAGACAGCTGAACTATTTCAGCTTAAGTAAAAGAATAAGGCTATCCACTCTGAGAAAAGTTTGTGTTGTCACAAAAGGCCCCTGGCTCTTACTTGGGAGGCTGTGTCAGCACTTGTGTCACCGATTCTTCATGATTATGGTGGCTCCTCAAATACCATCCAATTAAGAGGGCCTATGTGAGTATCCAAAACCCTCCACTGAATTAGTCTAAGTCTGTACAAAACTCTTTGTAGCCATGAATTGTAGTATGCAAATTATCAATTCACATGAACAAACCAGAAATAGCCAAAAAAAACAGGGTCAGAAGAGATGAAAATCAAGCCACAATCAAAACACAGTCTGAATGAGATTTATTCCTTAGAGAAGTTATACTTCATTATGTTATAGGTCTGGACTCTTCAAGAAATGAAACAGATAAGAAAGCCTTTAAAATGTCAATATTCTATGCCAATAATAGGAGGCTTAAAGAGGAAAACAAGGGTTAGAGTGTGCACACATACACACAGAGGCAAATAAAAAATGCCACTTTTTCTTTTGAAGATTTGTTAGGTTTTGGTGGGGTTCTTTCTGTTTGTTTAAGTTCATGTGCATATATGGTATATGAAACAGGGAGATGCACAAATATCATCATTGCGGAAGTAGAGAGGAATAAAGAATGACCTTAATCCCCTCCAGTTAAGAATTTTTTGAAATTGAAGATGCAGTAATAGCAAAACTGCTTAATTCCTGAAAAAGTTTCCACTCATCAGATTCCCAGCTGATTAGCACTGTGCAGCATGCTCATTTCCTTCAGCAGATGCTTCTGATGTTTGTTACCAAGAATTGCTGCTGGAGTAGTGCTCTGGTTCCAAAAGGGGCTGAGCAGAAGAGTTCAGCAGACACTTTGGGAATAATGTAAGTGAAAAAACTATCAGAACCTGGCACTCTCATATTCATCAGTGTATTTCTTTCCAATATCTATTTAGGAGACTAAGCAAACACTAAGTCAGACAATCTGTTGGCAAATAACCATGTTTGCCACCGGATCTCCCTTATGACTGCTCTTGATATCAAAAAAACTGAACTAATTCCCCCATCCTCTCCTGACACACTAAGACAGTCTCCTTTGGATTTCAGTCTGCTCAAAACACGAACACTCCATTCACACAGGCCTTCAAAACACCTACCACATAGCTAATAATCAAGTTACAATACCAGCAAAGGCAATGCCAACGACTCCTGAAGTTCTAGTAAAATTTTAGAGCCAAGACCAGGAAGAAAACTGCGTGCTAAGCTATTTTATTCAACAGAAGCAAAACCAGAGTGAGCTTGTTAGATGACAGCAGCATACAATGCCAAAAACAGAACGCTGTAAATGAAATCTAAAAAAAATAATTTCAAACCTGAAGGGAAATGAGTGTTAAAAAAAATTCCACATATTATCTCAAGCATAGAAGTTAACCATATACAGCTTTCTTTTTTTTTTTTTGTACAAGAGAACAGAAGGGAACCTGGTTGGAGGGAGATGACTTCAAACTGGAGAACAATTGTCTTTATTCTAAGTCATTTTAAGAATTCGGAACACTTCATTATTTTGCCAGATTCCATTTCATGAAGCAGATTAAGGATTTTACATGATTTGCACCCAGTGTTGCTGGCTGCTTCCCAAGTTTTAGGCAGTTTAGTTTGGGGAGCTTAAACAACCTGATCTTCTTATATTCAGCATTCAGTCACTTTGTCTCTCAGCATCTTTTCAGTCCAGGCTGTATAAGCTGCCTTCCTCCGGGACACCAAGATGGATTTATCACCCAGAAAAGAGGTAGCATATGTTCTTATTTAATCCTTATTCTGTTCGTACAAAATAAATCCATATTCTACAGAAGAGCAACAGAAAACAGCGTGCACACTTTAAATCATAAAGAATAGACATTCCTTTCACTAAACATACCGTTCCAGAGGCTATTTTAAGAGTAAACTACTCCCTACATCATCTCATACAGGTAAAGATCAGGAAGCAGTAGTAAAAGTTACCTTGTATGTAACAAAACTGCCAGACAAAAAACAGGTGAAGGGGTTTTTTCTCCCTACTATTAGGCTTGGTACAAGCAGCACTAATTATGTGAACTGTGGGTGCTGCAGTGAGGAGAGTTTCTCATGAAGTACAGTCAGAGTCATTACACAGAGATGAAGAAGGAAAAAGGTAAATCACCTATTCAGACTAAATTGAACTTCATGTCCCCAGGCAAAATGGTTTCAACAATAAAAAACAAGAACGAACCGGTTCCTCCTTTTTTGAAAGCTATTTTATGAAATAGCAAAAGTATTCTGAAAGAAGCAAGATCACCTCATTGATTTGGGAGCAAAGACATACCCATAGCCTGCAAACAACTTCAAATGCTGTCCTCCTGAGGACAAAGATTAAGAGATTGAGTACCTCCACCCTACTTGCATTTTCTACACACAAAGCTGTTTGCTCAGATAAAGCACTTGCACAGCACTAAGTCAAAATTCGTTCCTGTATTTAGGATTATGAGTCATGCTGTTGAAAAATCTCTCATACTACTTCATGGGGACAAGGTGACAGAGCTTTTTAGACAAATAAGACTGTATAATAACATGAATCTCAAGAGTGAGCCTTCATTTAAAGAGTATTCTATTCTTGCTGCAGTTATCAAGAGAGATTGATGTAACAAGACCTCATGCAAGAATCGAGAATTCATTTTCCCAGGTTTGCTGATCACAATACCAGAAAGAAAAATATACTCTCAGAAGATGAGACTAATACTGTACCATATCTGGAAAAGATGGAACCTACACTCCTTACGTTAACAGTGAGGAAAGCCTCTACCAAGATTCAGTTCCCCCAAAACTAAGTGATAAATATATTTTCCCCCTAAATATATTAAAAACTAAGTGTACCTTAAACAGCTGCTAAAAATCAAGGGAGACAATAAAACGGGCCCGACAAATACTTTTTAATGTAGGTCTGCACACCTATGCAATCACATCAGGTCAGTCCCTGCTTCTCACAGACAAGATAAATCCCTGCGATCAAACCACAAGGTGATGTTGATGTGTAAGAAATACCGAAGCTGACAGATGAAAAGCGGTGTTACTTCCAGTCTAAAGCTCAATGGCAATTAGAAAAGAAAAAAAGAAAAAAAAAAGAAAAAAAGTAGCAGACATGGCAGCCCAAGGCACATTTGGCAGAGGGATGACAGCTTTCAAGAACCTTTTTCTCCAATTCACTTCCTAGAGGTTCACAAAGCACTGAAGAGGGAACAAAACCAGCAACCGGGTGGAACCGAGAGCTTGTAAATGGCACCGTCAGCGGGAGAGATTTCAACAGACTCTCGCCCGAGATCCATCCTCCCT
>VXBX01003483.1:300131-534334 GCA_013400415.1 Scytalopus superciliaris
CCCCAAACAAACAAAAATACACACAGAACCCCAAACCCCAACAACAACCAAATAAAAAATGCTACCCGTAACAAAAAACCAAACAACCAAACAAACAACCCCACCCCCCCAAAAAAAAAAACTAAATAAAACCAAAGCAAACTCATAAACTAATAAATTATTGTCTCTTGCCTTTGAAGGTTTTATTCTGTCCCCTGTCCATAAATATAACAACTGGGATATAAAATCTTCCATCACCAGAGAACATTCATCTATATTGCAACAGACCTACCCATTACCACAGACATTGTAAATACAAATTGTACAAAGTATTCTATTACCTTTGCACTGAGTTATCAAACAGGACATAAATTCTTGGTTTTAAGTACCAACCCAGACATTCCTAGTAAGTATTTAATGTGTGCAGTAAGTGTACTAAGGAGCTCCCCAACTGCAAGTTGTTATATCTCAAATAACTGAAGTTATTTGAGATTTCTTTTCAGACATCACAGTAACATTTCAGTGCAAAATGGCACGTAATTCTAAAATTTCACAGGCAGGGTATAAACCTGGTAGAGCTGATTTTCCACTGTCTTAACTTTTAATTAATAAGAAGGGTAATATTTTACCTGTCATACAGGTTTGAATGACAGCTCAAGGTGCAAGGGATACTCTGTGTTCTCATTCAAATGCAAACTGAAATTCCATCATAATTTATTTTACAGATTTCAATGGACCTGGAGGAATTAAAACCAAGTCATTGACCACTCGTGGAGTTTTGCCAAAAAGACAGCAACAGATAAATTATTAAGGTATAAAAGTAGAAAGACTAAGAAAAAACAAAAGCAGTAAGGAGACAGTAGGCAATAGGGATGGGTTATTTGTATTGGTGTTCACTCTGGAGGTGGTAATTTCCTGTTTCACCCTCAGTATTATCTTTATGAAGCTATTGTGTCAAACTAAAGAATCAATAGAAGACTTATTAGATTGAGTCAGTATAATTAACAGTACCAGGACTTGATAGTATTTGTGTTCTGAAGCAACTTAGGTATGAAATTTCTGAGTGATTCTCTGCTACATTATCTAATCAACCTCTTCTTGTAATTATCAAAAGCAGCAGTTTCAGAATGGTCTGTAATGTGAACTCTGAAATTTGAAAGTGGGTGGCTTGGTCTGACTTTCGCCCCAATGAACCTGCAGAAAATGGGCTATTGATAGATGGCACATGTACAATGGCTTAATATCTGTACATGAGCCTCTTCTATAGAACTAACCAATAAGCTCACAGGTTGTTTTAGTATTTGAAGGAGTGGGTAAGGATTGCTCTGATCTAGACAGGAGTCTCTGTTCAGATATCTGTAAACTCTTTCTTTGAGCAAACAGAGCAAACACTGTCACTAACACACACCAAGGGGTACAATATGCTTTAAAAAACAGTAGAAAAATACAGAAAACAAAACTAAAAATAGAAATATGGGATCATTTCTTGCTATGCATGGAGTTTGTCTTTGGAATCTCTGAGGACTTTGTTTGGTGACCTTGCTTTTCAGCATATTTGCAAATGGTCTGGAAAGGGGAGGAATATTGAGGTGACAATTGCAGCTGATATTAAATTGCAGAGGATAATAAAATCTAAATCTGATTGCAAATTGTTGCAGAAGGATACTGTGATACTATGTGACAGGAAAATAAACCAGCAGATATAATTTAGTGTTGATAGTACTTTGCATGATAAATGCAAAATTATATTAAAAATGAAAAGTGACTCTCTATATAACCAAATGGACTTTTGATATTACTAATCAGAAATGAGATTTTGAAATTACTTTGAGGAGTCTGTGAAAAGATCAGCTCCATGTTCGACACTGATCAAAAACCAGAGTGCTGGAAACTATTAAGAAAAGATTTGTGAACAGAACAACACATGCCTTTGTCTGTTTAGATGTATAACACACTCAGATTTGGATCCATCAGTTCTCCTACCCCACTTCAGAAAATATATAGTAAAGCAATAGAGGATGATCGGAGTGATCAGAGACTTTGAATTACAGCTTATGAGAAGCGATGAAGCTGACTAGAAATTACACAAAAGGACAATTTGGGAAAGAGGTGATAAAGATTGACTGAAACAAGATCATGAAATCGTGTATCACACAAGGATGAAAGAGATGGAGTTGTTCAGTGTTCATCAAAGCAAAAGATCTGTGGCACTCAATGAAATTTTGAATAGCAGATTTCTAAGAAATAAAAATAAATACTCATCCAGGCAAAATCCAAGTGAAAATGTAGCATCTGCAGGAATTTCTGGAGGCCAAAAATCTAAATGGATGCAAAAAGTAGTTGCATAATTTAAGGATAAATGATCCTTTAGCAGCTGTTGAATAGGCAACAGCTTTCAAGAAGCCTCTAAGTTTTTGACTGCCAAAATGAAATTATGACGCTAATTCTTTTTCAGCCTTAACTTAGTTAAATCTATCTGTTTTTCTGTTGTTATTGGATACCCAAAGCAAACACCAGAATTTTTTGAATCTCGTTTTAGGGTTTGAACTCAGGTATCAATTGTCATTTCAGCATCAGGCCAGTTGCTTCAGGCAACAACACATTTAGGAAATACATGATCTATAAATCTCCAGAACTTTTGACAGACTTCACAATCTGGATATTACTGTTGTACATGCCTAATTTTTCTTAAGTAACCCTTGATTGTTCCTTTTTTTTCTTTTAAATACTTTATGAATTTGTTAATTTCAAACTCAAAAGGTATGTACAGCCTCAAAAATGCACCTTATCGTTACTCTTCATTAGCACTAAATACATTATCACATAAGGGTGAAGAAAACACATCCTGTAGGCAATCACTGAAATTGGCATCTCTTCTCTCTCAAGTGGCCAGGTGACATTTCACTTATGGAAACCATTAAACCAGAGCCTTAACAACACAATCTGTTTATTTTCTATCTCCTTAAAAGAGAACCGTTGTCGCTATTTTGGCAATTAATGTTTGAAAGTGGGAGGCATTTGATTTATAAAAGGCACTAAACTTGAGTCTGCTTTATAAAGCTAAAAGGGGCTGATTATAAAACTTCACAGAAAAAGGAAACTGTTTGCAGCAGTTTATGAACTGTGGCAGGAGTCTCTTACTTCACTGGGCGGTGGTTGAAGCTGCTGTGATTAGAAACGAACCCAAACTGTGAGATTTACATCACTCTTTTCTCCCCAGTCCCTCAAATGCAGGAAATCTTATGTAGGGTATTGATTCACTGTAGGGTACCCCATGTCTGAAATCCTGGAGTATTTTCCAGCCCCAGAAAATTATTTGCATTAAGTCTTGCCTGTTATTTATGAGATTTGCAATAAAAATGGGCTTCTTTACTGTAGAAATGTCACATATGAGAGCTTACTTAGGGCTTACCAGGGCTTTGGGCTGGTTAAGCAGATCTAGATGTCCCCTGTCATTCAATTTAAATATTGAACAGGTTTAGAGTCCTGTGGTCAATGAATTACAGGCCATGTGCATTTATATTGTTGTTATAGATTGTTGTTATCAATAAAGAAAAAAAAATCAATCTAGCTAAGGTCTGAACAATACTGACTGTGTTTGCATTGTTTGGTGGCAAATGAAAGTTTGGGGGGAATTTTAATTGCTAAATAAATTCATTTTGTAGGTTGCTCTGAATGACTTCTTCTGAATTTAAAGTGTAATCTGGAAAGTTTTAATCTGACTTTGGTAAGAATTTTTAGGTGCTTGCCATTGTCTGGAACTGCTTGTGTTTTTCAAAATTAGTCCCACAAAGTCTGTACAACAAAGACTATATGAGCAAACTTTCAAGCACTGTGGAAGTCACAGAGGAATTCTCATCTATCTGGAATCTTAGTGAACTCTAAATCTTTTCATGTTGTTCCTGAACACTTGTGGTAATAGAGTGTCTGTGAACAGGATTCCCAGTGCAAAAAGAAGAAAAACACCATTATTTTTATGTTTTTTTTTTTTTATTTGGTGCTTGACTATGCAAAATGTAGCCCAAGTCAATATTCACTTAACATATTTAGAATTGACAAAATACAATGGAGTTCCTAATTTGACTCTTAAAAGAATTTATCAAATTTAATGTATCCATTACTTACTAGAAGAATAATCACATATTCTCTATCCTACTGTTGACTTCCATCTTTTACCTTCTACTCACAGATCTCTTGTTATTTTAATGTATTTTCACTCCATGGTGCTGAAGATCTTTTAACAAAGAACTCTTTCTTTTTTTGTAGATATATCATACAATGGGTTTTATGAACTACACTGACTGTAAAGCATCTTGAACTTACCAGGCTGCTTTCTCTGAGTTACTTTTCTTGAATGGGGACATATTATGACTGACAAAACCAATATTTGAATAGAAATTCTTATGAGAAATAAAGAATTCTGTACAAAGTCTTTTAAAATAATAAACTACATAATGGTAAATGCAGCCACTGGACATGGCATTGAGGCATTGGACCTGATACATATGCCAGCCTGCAGTATGGGAGCAAAAGCCATGGTAGAATCATTTACATGTGTTATGAGAGAAGCCTTTCCCTGGGAAGTCAGAAAGTGTAGGTTTCCTGAAGGGAAAATATTTCCTTTGTCAGACAGCCCATTTAAATGTAAAGTGGTCTATACTGGAACACGGGAAAGGTTTTTCATATTCAGAAATGCAGCCCTTTCATAAAAAAGAAACCCATAAAACCCAAACCCAAACAACCTAAATCTGCGCATGTGAAAAACAGCAATAGATCTTTATAATCTCACCCAGGTCTGCTCGCTGGTAATGTACTACATTGTGAAACACAACAGAAAAGTCAAAGCTGGATCAGTTGTATTCATATTCCTGCAACTGTATTTGCTTCCTGCAACTGTGAAATTCAAATTATTCAGGATCACAAAAGAGACTGAATTGCATATCTCTATTGTCAAATAAGACCTTAACAGAAAAGGTCTCAGGAGGGAGTACTGATCAACACACATGAATTCAGAGAAGGTTTGATTTAAGTAGTGACTACTGACTTCTTCCAAGAACTAGACTTAGTATGAAAAAAAAAAAAATATGAAAAAAAAGTTTTCTGAAATTGTTCTTTTCTTTGTCTTTACCCTCTGACTTTTTAAAAGTAATTTCAAAAAAACTCAGTTTCTTTCTATGTTCTGTCTTCTGACATCAATTCTGCTGTTACCAGGATCTGCCACCTTTGGCAGAAGTTCTGTATTGTAGGTGACAGATAAAACCAGTCATCAGTGGAATATTTTACAGTGAGGTTTAAGGAAATCACTTTCTAATGTGCCAAGATCCCAGGCCTATTCAAAGCTTTGTAAATGTCACAAAACCCAATTTGAACTGCAGTCAGAAAGGAATTGGGACCAAACGTGGAATATAAGGCATTGATTTTATAGCAGTTTGTCCAGTTTAATCAATGTTATCTCTATCTGAAAAGTGTGCTAGAAAATGGGTAGATACTTTTTCTGCTGGAATTCAGAACTTATGTGGATTGTCCAAATACTGAATTAAGCCTGTATCTTTTTTTCCTCTTTGCCATCATTATAAACAAACAAACAAACAATACAAACAAAACAAACCTCAAGAATATTCAAGAGGACAGTCTCCAAATCCATTTCTCCTGTCATTCCAGTCTTTGACCTATACCAGTCCCTGTGGATGGGAAGCATTTAGATATATTTGGTTATCCCTGGAGGTACATCCCAATGTCAAGGAGACACAGTGAAGCTTTGAGTTTCCCAGCACAACTGAGAGCCTGAAATTTTAATGTATCCCTAATTGGGTCCCTCGCTTCAAATAACATCGCTCTCCTTACACATTCTGGAATATATTTCTCCCAGGTAATTGTATCTCCCTAGACATGCCCAACAAGCAGGAGATACAGGGAAAGGTTGAGTGGCTTCATCCAAATGTGTGGAACTGAATGTGGACCACTTTTATCACCGAGACACTGTTTCAACATCAATCTTATAAGTCTCATTTGTTGCTAGAGAAGGATCACTGCACAAAAAGCTTGATGAGCCCAGGCTGGATAGGTGTGACTGAGAGCTTCGAGCCCATTCACCCACGGCAGCCTCACATTTGCTCATGGTAGAGGCCCTGGAGGGAATAATTTAGCTCTCAGCAAGATGGAAAATGTGTCTGTCCAGAGGTGGCATTGCATTACTTTTCATTTAGTGGGCGTGATCATATATTTTTAGGTTACCTGTGTTGTTTGGGAGATTAGCAGGTGATTTAGGATACGCCTGCAGTTTAAGAAAATCTGCCTAAATAACATACAAATTAATGTTTGAAGACTTGGTTGTTGTTTTTTTTTTAAAGTCATTAGAACATAGGGTTATTGATGAGTGACAAAGGCAAATATTCAATCAGAAGAGCCAGTGTTGAAAGAAATGTCATCTTTTTACGTGTATTACAGGGAGGTAGATCAATGACACGCAGGGTGCTTGAAGGAAAGCAGGTATTTTCATATGCTGGCTAATTCATCATTAGTCATTGCAGGTTGAGTTACACCAGTCTGTCAGATCAGGGAGATGAAATATTCACTTTAATAAATCTAATCTTGCCCTTCCAGCTGGAGTTGGGGTTGTAGAGAAGGGATGTACCAATTACCAGACCCATCCTAGGAGCTCAGACAGATATAAGTGCAGATGATTGTGGCAGACATAAAGCAAGGTTCAAACTGGTTCTTCCTTCAGGAAAGACTTGGAAAGTGACCACAGTTCTAGCCCAGAGGCTGAGGTGCTCTGTGATGCTTTGGCTGGTCTTCGACAATTTTCTGAAGAGCTCCAGGTTGGTCATTTATTGTAAAGTTGCTTTAAAACAGTAAAGTCCCTTCTGAGAATATACAAAGAATTTTAGTTAGTTATTTTATATCAACATTCCTAGATTTTTATATCTCTGAAAATCCCCAACAAAACCTGCTGACCTAGAAACTAATTTATCAGCAAATTCTGGACAAACAGTATCTACACTTGTAAATGTAGAAATCTGTGGCATTTCCATTTCAGGCAGCATATTTTTTTTTAGAAATGCATATGTACTGCAAAGAACCCAATGTACGTCTTATTTGAAATATTTATTTTACATTTGCTGTCATGAAAATGAATCATAATATACTCATTTGTATGTACTTATTCAAAAAACTCAGAAACTTTCCCATTTTCCTGTACTTACAAGTACAGACTTACAGCAATTATAAATAGAAGAGACCAGTCAAGGCATGTCTGTCCTGCTGCAAATGCAGCATCTCCCTCTCTCACACAGTATATTTGCTAATGTTTCATTTTATGTGTTTTTAAGAACTTTCCTAACGCTTAAACTTTATTTAGCTTTTACATAACTGGTATTCTGGAAAGTAACAGCTCTTTGCTCTTATTTATTCCATTAATTCCTTTGTTTTCAGTGCAAAGTAATCACTTCCAGTTGTTGCCATTTACATAACTCAGAATAATTGCACTCACTTATTTTTGATCTTTGAAATGTTTTGAGAAATAAGATATTTTAGTAGAACATACTAAGCTGGTAACCTTCTGGTTGCTGATATGTCCCTGCAAAGATACTTGTTTTTTTATCTACTATGAATTTCAATACAAATGACTTTTTCCTAATGGTTGTTGGGATATTTTTTTCTCATTTTTATATTTCTGCTCCTCTTTCTTCCCACTGATTAAGTTCAAACACCAGCAGGGATTAGTAGCTGACTACCTTCAAGAGAAATGTCAGATTTTGGATAAAAATAAGGGTTTGAAAGAAGGGAAACATGACCCATTATGGGAAAGGAAATCTGAACTCACAGTTCTCTGACATCTCAGTGACTTTTGCAGAGCTAGAGAGAGTTCAGATGGTTTGATGATCTCTCTGAGATATTCTGCATAATCTGCTGTCAATTACAGAAAATAATTACAAAGTAGACTGGAAATCACGTAAACTGAGTTATTCTGAGCTCAGCAAATTGTTGAGTAGGTCCAGAAATGCTGGAATCACAGGATAATGGGATTATAGGCTTTGATTAATTTCCATAAAACATCACTGCTGCTCTTTTGGACAGTGCTTTTCAGGGGAGTTGACACACAAAATACTGCCAGGAAATATGAATAAAAGCAGCATCTTCTTATGAGTGATTGTTACCATTAAAGACTATTATTCAGAATTTACTGTAGGAGAGATGGTAAATCCAGGCCATGGACTCCACGACTGTTCCAAACGGCTCTTTAACATATGATTTCAAAATTCACTTTGTCTTCCTCATTAGTCATGTGTAAATCTGAAATCATGGAACAGCTTGCACATAAAACTCCAGCAAAGTTAATGCCACAGATTGCAGCTTTTTCTCTCTGTTCCAGTCTTCATTTCTGAAACACAGTTTTATTGCTAACTTTGCTTTTCAGTCTTGCTCTTCCTTGGCCAAATTAGATTTTGAGCCTATTAACTGTGACAGTGTCCTGTTGAATATCAATCACAAGGGAAGGGAGTCTGTCGTGCACAGCACAGGAAGCTATTTAAAGGACGATAGCTGGGTATAGGCTGATTGGGAAAGTGCAAAAGAAACGTTGCCCTTTTGGGGACCATTGCATAATTTCTTATCACATTGTTAGAATTTGCACCTTCCTCTGAGATAAAGCAGAGACAGACTACCAGGCTTGATGGCCCAGTAGCCTGATCTGCCATGACAACTCTTTATGTTCTGATATATGTGACCTGTCAGTGTCTATACTGGAAAGATGAAAAATGAAGTTATTGGTGAGCGAAGACCAAGGCATGTGGAAAGAGATTTCTAAAGGAACAGTTCTCACTTGTCAGTACTCAGTGAACCACCACTGTGGAAATGAGGCAAGAAATGGCAGTGCTCTAGGTAGAACAATTTACCATAACAGCTAGAGTTCAGTTATTTAGTTTTAGTCAGGTGAGAAAACACTGCTCTATGAAATAAAGATAAAGCAGCTTTTTTAGGGAGGCAAAACTTAAACTGTGAAACTGTTTAGGGTTGGAATAATTCACAGACTAGTTGCAGTTATGCAAATAGTAAAAATTTCCCAGTACTTCATGGAATAGTATTTAAAATACAGAAAAATTGATTGGCATGTCCTCAGTGATGAATTTCCTGAGGCAAGTGCACAAGGATATGTATGGAAGTGGGTCAGGTAGATGGTGACTGGTGGGCATGGCTGTTTTCTTTAAGTAAGAGCTGTTAAGGGACTTTGTAATTAGAATGTAATTACAAAAATGTATGTGCAGATGACTGGTTGGTTTGAAGAGCTGAGCTCTATGAGGTGGTGAATGCTGTAAGGTCCTGTCAGCTCTTAGAATAGAATTTTGCAAGGGCTTTAAATATTCAAGAAAACAAAAGACAGCACTATTGTAGTTGATTTTACTTTTGAAATTATCTGGGTTTTTTTAATAGACAGAATAAAATAAATCCAACATCAGATACCACATTCCTTAAGAACTGGCAGTTCCTGCTAACTGCATGATTTAGGCAGAACGAAGAAAAAACCAAAAATAACTCCCTGAAAAATGTTGCAAATACGAGGACTGATGGGTAGTGAACGTCATTTAGGGCATTGCTTTGGTACCCACTTTCCAGAGACCAGAAAGGTTCGAATTTGTCACGAGAGGTTTCCCATCAGATCCCTCCTGTGTGACGTGAGAGCCTTTTAGTTCCTTTTGCCTTGTGGTGGATGGAGTGCCACCGTTCCTGCCCTGCTGGCCAGCTGTGGCTTCAGAGACCCCCCAACCCCAGCACTGCCCCTTCTGCAAAGGCTGCGGGCAGAAAGTGCTGCCGAGGGGGAGCCTTTGAGTGTAACTTGCTCTAAGCAGACACTTGGCTCGATTAAGGAAAAAAAAAAGTTGACTCTCTTCTGTCACAGAAAACGCTATCATATTCCTTACAGGCAGGCGCATTTCAAATGATAGTAAATGAGGCAGTTTCACGATCTTTATTTTGAAATGAATGTTTTCACACGTTATAAATGATTTAGGTATGTGAATAATAGATACAGGTACCATTGAGGAATCTGATCTGTTTGTTTTTATTCTTTCTAGATTTTTGCCATAACTTACACTAAAAAAATATTAATCCTTTAATATGTTGTTAGATCTTTTTTATTCTCCTTAATCTTTTTTTATCACTCTACAAAGCTACAGTAAACCCGCTGTTACCGAAGTAAATGTGCATAGCATGTTAGCCTGGATTAATTGCCTGGGGCTGAAAACTGATGAACCTTGGATTTTAGAATAATGGAATTCAATGCTTAACTCTTCCATAGATATTAGATGTATAGCCTTTGTCCAGTCAGTCTGGCCATGGCCCAGCAAAAATTGAAACATTTATGCCATTAGAAACTAACATTTATTTATTTGAAGGTGTATCAAGGTGTTAATTGCACTGTGCATCTGTGTCTCTCTTCCTCTTACTTTTTATAGTTTAGACAGAAAAAGCCCAAAAGACCTTTCAGTGTGTATAAACCATATCTAGAAAAACAGAGCTCCTGGTCCCTGCTGATTTCAAGGAAAAGCTCTTACACATCCTGCTCGTGCACTCCCGTTGACCCCAATGGAAGCGTTTGCGTAAATAATTGGAGCAATTTGTGTACAATCCCATAGGAAAATGGTATTGCCCTGGGGCAAAAGGATGGGTCCACCTTTCCTTACAGGATACACGTTCTTCGGTGGGGGAGGTTTGATCTCTCAGTGTCAAAAAGCTTTCTTTTTGTTCCTGAGTTTTCTTTAACTTGTTCCCAGCTGTCTGATGCAACCGATGGCAATAAAAGAAATCAAACAAAGAAATTTAGAATTCTATTAGGAGCCACTGAAACGATTTCCCTGAGCTGTCCATTGGCTTAAATAACTGTGTAAATAATTTGCCAAAAGACATCTAATGGACTGTTTTAAAAGTAAAATCAGCTACAGCAAGTAGTGTCTTTTTCTGTTTGCTTTTCCTGCCTCATTATCTCAATGGATGTGTTGGTTTAGTGCTCTCTTGTATTATGGATGTACTGCAGTTCAGACCTCTGTAAACATTAAAGTATCAGTTATTAAAGGAGAAGTGAATATGCTAGTTGAGTATGTACCATAGAATGTTATAGATGTGCTATGAAGTATTTTTTAAATATAAAACCAGAGGAAAAATCAAGGACTACAAACTAGTTTAAAGCTCAGGTAAAATGAGAGGTGGTCTGAATTGTCAGTGAAATTTTCATGATTCATGTTTACAAATCTGAATTCTGTGAAGGGTTTGTATGGCTTTAACTACATATATACTAAAGGCCTCTCTAAGGATACACCTGAATTCGGTGCAGTCAAATTCTATAGTGAGAGCTGATCCCTGTCAGAAATACCCATTAGTAAAAATTATTATGCACTTACACACATGAGAATCCCCATTTACTTATATATATATTTATGCCTTTGGAACAACTATGAGACAAAGGAATGTATGAAATTAGACTAGGTGAGAACAAGAAACAAACTCTTTACACCTTAGCAAATCATTTGCCTTTGTGCACCAGCGCTCCAGTTTAATGCCTTTCTCTTGAGCCTCTTTGTAACACAGTCTGTAATAGATACTTCGTTGAAAGAGCAGCTTCCCTTCAGTGGAAGGGGAATTCCCTTGCATAAATTGGTTTGTTGGCCCCTGAGGCAGATAAGTCACTCTACTGGGCAGAGAGGAGGCAGAGCTTCTGGGTGGGCCCTACTGAAGGCAGTACCTCTGCAGGGGAAGATGGGGTGGGGAAGAAGGTCAGGGAGAGTACTCAGAGCATTCTTCCAACAGCCTTGCAAAGCACGCTGTGAATACTGCTGTACAGCAGTGCCCTGGAAACTTGCCTTTTAAACATGAAACAACAGTTTCAGTGGAGAAAGTTAAGGGCCTGAACTGAGCAATTTATAGAAACAGGTGGAAATGGTTCAAGAAGGAGTAAAAAAAAAAAAAGTATAATAATAGTATAAAAATGGTTGGGAAATTAGGCTACAGGAAGATTGCATCATTCTTTCATCGTTCTACTGTATGAATAGATGCTTTGGTCATACATGACAGCTGCAAGCCTTCTGCCTCTGTATCTTCTAGCTTTTGTGTATAAAGATGTATGTGCTGGAATATAGCTTACTATGGCAATTTTATTATAAAAATTGATGTAGCTGTAGGATTCTGCTAATGACTCAGTTATATATGTATCAGAAAGCACTGATGCAAGTTAATTTCTTCAGTCTTATTGTTGGGATCAAACCCTTGCCTGCTCTTTATGTGATATCCCTACTTTGTTCCCCTAATCCCCAGCTCTCTGGCACAAACTGAGATCTGAAACAACATCCTGAGCAACTAGAAGTGCTCTAAAATCACACCATTGTCATTAGTACCTTCTAACTGGGTAGCCTTGCTGGCAATACAAAACAAAGCTATTCTTTGTCTTGTGAAAGACTCCCCCAAGCCATTTCCCATCTAGGAAGTGCTGCTGGAAGCACGGATGTTCCATTAGGCCCTACATCTGTGTATTCCCTGCTGGTCATTGTCTCTCCTGTTTTTTTAAGCTGAGCAATGTCTCTTTCAAATACAAAAGACTAAATTTTGCTTGACAGCTCCATTTTTTCCCCCACTTTCTGAGTTTCTGAGTCTAATCCTGACCATTCTGAAATTTCCAAAATGCACTTTTGATTTACAAAAGTCCTTCAGTTGATTAAACCCTGACAACTTTCATGCTTTCCCTTCACACTCTGGCAACACTGATGTGCTGTTCCTGAAAACATCTTTTAGTCAACTGAAAGCGCACGTGGCTCTTCCTCTGCTTTGGCTGTGGCTTTGGAGGTGGGACAGAGTTCATTTTCTGTATTTTGGATCTGGGCCTGGAGCAGTGTTGGTAACACACCAGGGTGTGGCTATTGCTGAGCAGTCCTTGTCCAGGGCCAAGGCTTTCTCTTTTTCCTCCTCTGCCCCCTCAGTCAGTAGGCTGGGGGCGGGTGAGAAGTTGGGAGGGGAACCCAAAATGACCAAAGGGGTATTCCGTGCCAGATAATGTCATGCTCAGCAATGTTCCCCCTGGGGAAGGGGGTTTTTGGGGAGGTGGCCCTTGCTCAGAGACTGGCTGGGCATTGGTGCACTTGAGGGAGGTGGTAAGTGATGGCCTTTGCAATACTTGTTTTGTTTTTTTTCTGCCAGTTTCTTTTACTTATTAAATTGACTTTATCTGGACCTGTGAGTTTTCTAACTCCTGCTCTTCCCAATCTCTTCCCTGCTTTGTGGTGCAGCTGCTGGATGTGGCCAGCCCACCACAAGAGGGAACTGGAAGAAAAGGATTGGGCCCTCATCATTACAGAATTTCCTGCTCTGTCTACCATGTGGAAATACCCATCTGGCCAGTGTACCATGACAAAACATTGCAAACTCTTGACTCTCTTACTCTGTGATTTACCAGAAGGACTTCTTAAGAAATCTTACTGTGCTGGAAACCATCATATTTGTGGTTTGGGTTTTGTCGGGGTATCCTGCAAAAAGCAATGGCACCTTATAGTAAGAAAAGTAAATGAACATCATAGTTGGAGACCAGGAAGGGGCTTGAGATAAAGCATGTTATATTTACAGAAAACTGCCTGTTAGATAACTTAAAAATTGGTGTAAGAATTACAAACAGATTTGCTGAATGGCTTAAAGCACCCCATTTAGAATTAAAAGGAGGTCATGTTGAATGCAGAAATATAGTACTGGAGAAGGAGCAATGGTGAAGCTACTCTTTTGTGGTAGTAACCAGTTTTATTCTGTGTTTTTGCTAAGAACTATGGGATAAAATATTGCCTCAAAGATGGAGAAGATTGGATTTCCCAAAGCGACTTGCAAATGTATAAGGAGCGCTGAACTACCTGGCTTATAGAAATGCATTTCAATTTAGTGATATAAAATGCAAAGTCCTGATTTAGGAAGATAAAAAGAAGGATGCTTGCTGTCAACTGGAAGATTGCATGTTCAAAATTCAGTAGCAGAGGACTCAAATCTGACAGACTTGACTGTATGATGCAGCCCTGAAAAAAAAAGTCTTTGCTGAGGTGGGTGAGTAGAGATGAGAGGACATGGATCATCCTGTGCAATAATAAATACTGTTCTCACTGTTTACAGGTACTCCTGTTTGAGAAGGATTAATGAATACCACAATGTGAGCCAGAAAAAATCTACAATGGCAAACATTCTAGGATGAAATCTCTTTATCCTGAGAAAGCAGGAATAAGATAAGTTGGTTTGTTTAGTCTGACAAGGCAAAGGCCTAAAGGAATTGCAATGGCTGCATACAAATGTACTGGTTGAAAAACACCAGGGAGAGAAAAAAAACCATCTACCTAAATGGAAAATTTGGCATAAGAACAAATTGGGTCATAATTACATGGAGGCAGGAAATCAGAAGTTTCTAAATGTCAGATGATTGAATTTCTACACTGTCCTTCTAAGAAGAGTAATGGGAGTTAAAATCCCTCTCTCCCCAGATAGTTTTGAGGGTGTTCTTGAATCAGCTTATGAAGGGGGCTGTGTAACATAGCTGGCTGATAGCAGGAACTGAATTTGTCAATGTAGGAAGTCCATTCTAGTATGTCATTCTAGATATTGATGGTTTTTTCTGGGTGCCAGAGGCAGGTAAGCACAGGGGGGGAGGTGTGTGCTTACACTCTCACACAGAGCTGTCATGCTGTCAGCATTCTCTGGAATGAAACCACTCATCACTCAGAAGGCTCCAAAATGACAATTCTAATTGTTATAACCCACTGAGTTTTCTACTAGAGGGAAGTGTGCCTTGTCTTTAGTTCTTAGCATTTGGAAGCTTTTAGCCTAATCAACAGGTTTAAATAAAGTGTCGCTTCTTTCTCAGTTTTTCCATTTTTCTTGCCCATCAGACGTTTTGACCCCAGAAGAGTTTCAATGAATGTCTAAAATGTCATTTCGCTGAATGTCTAAAAGACATTCAATGTGTGAAGCCCATAGAACCAGAAGGGCAATGGCAGCTTTTCTCTGAAGCGTTTTAGTCAGATTTTCCCTTGGAAGGCAGAGTCCATCTTAGAAACCCCAGGGTAAATGCACAATGGCTGAGGAACTTGTATTCTTTTTAAGTAGCAGACTGTTCCCTGAAACACCCCTGCTTACTAATGTTCCCAAAGCCACGTACTCTTAAACATACAAAGAAGGATTTGCCTAAAAATACCTAAAGATCCAAGGTGACTAAACACAAATACTCTTGACTCATTCTGTTGCGTCTGTTTACTGAGTGCAGTTATTTTTATTAATGCCTTTCAGAGGGCAGCTGATGTGAGGCCTCTTTAGCATGAGACAGGGGGATCCAGAACTGACAGTGTGTCTGGGCTAAGGTCTAAATAAAGTAGCATTTTGAAAATCCTAAGAAATGTTCTTCTCTTCAGTTGTGTAGAGGAATCAGAGAAAATTTCTGAGTTCATAGGCAAGCAAATTGTGTTGTCTCATTTCTTTCCCCCCTCTGTAAAAATTAGCAAGGCACAATTCTAATAGAATGTTTTCTCTTCTGTTAGGATGTTCTGAATGGAATCCATTGTCCTAAAGTGGTGTATAAAAGGTGGAGCATGTATCTGAGGAATATAGAATCTGTTGTCTTTGCAGGTGCTTCTCATGAGAATCTACAATTTTGTCATCTGCTGGCTTTCCCCATCAAACAATCCCAGTGATCAGGGCAAATTCTTTTGCTCTTCATTAAAATTGTTATCTCATCCACTGGGGTAACTTGCTCATTAGGTTAATTTGTTAATGACAACTTTTCTTGAGTTGAGGGAGAGAAGTTTTCTTTTTAAAGTAAGCAGTTTGATTTTAAAAAGTGGTGTACTTTATCTAAGGGAAGAAAGAACATGTAACATGTCCATAGACCAGTGAGATTATTTAAAATGCAACCTTAACTGTAAAGTAAGAAAATATTATCAGTGGCTGTAGTGAGGAAGCACAATGCTGAACGGACAGGAAAAAAAATTGACTTGTAAATAGGTCTGTGGAAGGTTATAACTCAAGTTACATGTATTATTCAGGTAGCAATAAGGCCTGGAATCTCCATTTGGAGATAAATATTTCATTGTGCAAGGCAGTGCACAGGTAAAAATACAGGGGGGAGGGGTCTACATTGCCAACCACCTTTCAGTCTAATGAGAAAATGTATGCAAGGAAGAAAAAATGGGACTGCACCGTAACAATGAGCATTTGGAAATGACAGTTAAGCTTTCTGAGGACACAGTGGCAGCTTTGCAATTTTAGTTTCTTCACTTCAGTGTTTCATATGTCCTGTTAGTGAGTCATGTCTTTGTTTT
Organism: Scytalopus superciliaris; assembly: GCA_013400415.1. Lineage (NCBI taxonomy): Eukaryota > Metazoa > Chordata > Aves > Passeriformes > Rhinocryptidae > Scytalopus > Scytalopus superciliaris. The sequence continues at coordinate 316,436 of VXBX01003483.1, forward strand.
ACAGAAGGATGAGCAGGTGTAAGCTTCATGGGGGTTTTCACGCTGGTCATTTGCAGAATTCCTATTCCTTTTAGGGCAGATTTGTTCGACAATGAAAGTTCACATCTATTACCTTTGATTTAGTTCAATATTTAGCAGCCATTTAAGTGGGTTGTCTTTTTTTTAGAGTCTTTCTAATGCCAGGGAGCAGCTAATAATGTGAGAGTCAGATGTATAGTGACCCTGCAGAGTCTGATTCACCTGCTCATATCCTGCTCTCTCAATGATTTGCATGGATATTCTGCTAAGAACAGCCACTGAGATAATCTGGCAGCCAAATCATTTAATCCTTGTCATTCATGTTGTGGCCTGCTAAGTGTTAAAAGGACAGGTGAAAATCAGAATGAAAGGAGGTAAAAGCTCTGGTTTTGGTTGTTTGTTTTCATTCCTTTCAGCTGCTGTTACAAGTCCCTTATTATTCAGCCTCGCCAGCAGGGACTTGTAATTTAGGGAACATGACAATGGACTGCAGATAATCTACATAAGCACCATAGGGTATCACTGAGAGCACATTCATCTATACTAATTAATTCAAGAAAAATTACAAAGAATTAGACCACTATTTCAGCTTCACCTCAAGTTTTTCACAGGAGAAGCACGTCAACGACCCAATCTTTCAGCCACCAGTTATTTCTATTAGTGGCCTTTAACAATAGTTTCAGATCTTAATTTGCAAATATAAGCACTGCTAAACCTCAGGAGCTGTATCCTTCCTCTGACCAGTCTATGGGCACAGTCCAGGGGAGTTCCTTAGCTATTTACAGGACTGCAATCCCACTGTCCTCTGGTAGTAGGAGAGAAGGCTGGGAAAGGGTGAGTGCAATTCATAGTGCAGTGTGGTGTTAATGCACTACTTCTGTTGAATGCATTAGGATGCAGGAATTATGGGGCAAGAAAACCAGCTCCTCTTGATTGCTGCACTCAAGTGTTTCTCTGGGACACTTATTACACTAGAAAATACAAACTACAATCCAAGAAATACAGTGTTATAAAAAATCCCTGGAGGAAAGTTTTGCTGTCATCATCTGCAAATAGTGTGATTATCCATAAATGGAGGAATCAACTTGAGAATGCATGGGTGAAATACTTTGTGCTTATTCAGCATGTATCCATTATATATTGTGGTTATTTTAGTACCATGTATGCCTATCTATCCCCAGTCTTTGCTATGGTAATTGCAAGGAGTTACTGTGAACGGATCATCAATTATTATACATGACAGGATGTGACCAGCAATGTTAAATATTGATCATTTGTGTGCCAGGTGTTGGATGGCAGTGTAAAACCATGGCATGTGCTTTTACCCCTTAAAACAAGTCACAAAGTTAGTTGATACAAGGGTACAGTATTAATTACTCAAGTGCCATGGTTCCTCTGTAAGTTTCCATTTAAAGAACTCTTGCTTCCACTTGTATGATGCATCGCTGGCAGTTGTTAATCAACCCTTGCAGATAAGAAGTTATTTTGTGATTTGCATTTTGTTTTTCAGGAAGAGCTATAACCGCATACCTCCAAGAAGTTTATTTTGCTGATGGCTCACACAACGCTGCAAATTGCTCTGTTTACTAAAGCATCTCCAGCCTCAGCATCTGTGGGCTCCTGCCACTGACTGGGTGTGTGAGATACAAAGGGGTGATAACATCCCAGTTTCCTTTAGTGCTTCTAATTTGGCTCATGTCTACTTACAAATGTCCTGTGACATTTATACCTACTCACAAATGTAAAACTTGTTTCCAGCTGTATCAGAAAAGCTGGTTTAAGTAGGATTGGCATAAAGCCTTCTGGATATAGTCTTTTGAATCTACTTGCAAGGTTTTTTCTGTAACAAAGAACAAAGCAAACAACTTCCAAGTACTCTAATTGTAGCAAGACCATCTGTTGACTTCAGAAATGAGCTTAGTAATGGTGATGTCTTTTCTGTTATATGTCCTGGAAACAGAGATTACTTACATTGCCCTTTTTTTTTTTTTTTTCCCTCAAGTGAAGTCTAATACATGTATTTTGGATTTAAACACACATCAAGGGACACTTCTACTCACCATTTTAGCTCTGTCTAGAAAAGAACACGGAGATTGGAACAGGGGGTGATAGGTATAGGGGGGGAAAGAGCAAGATTACAGCGTCACTATACTGGTCTGTAAAAATCTCCAGTCAGTGACTATTTCTTGTCTCTCTCTCCTGGTAAATGTCACTGTGCAGACACTGATCAGACAGTAGAATGCTTAGGAGTTTATTTTGAGTTAATGGGCTGGTGGAAGCCGAAACTGTGCAACATGATAAAGTAAACTATTTTTCTATGCAGAAGCATCAATTATTCACAATGTAGCCACACCTTAGGAAAAGAGGGGGAGAAATGGACTCAATTTACGGGAAGCTCCTATGTGCAGTTGCCAGGAACAGGAAGGGAAAGAAAAACAAGTACAACTCTTATTTGCAAAAGTGTGTTTTGATTGTTTTGATACCTTCTGTATCACAATGACTGTAGCTCTATGCAGAACTGATTTACACCAAGCATCTGAAAGGAAAACCCAAGAGAGGCATCCTTTTTTTTTTGTCAAATGTCCCAAAGTACTGTTGATAAGAGACTTGGAAAAAAATCCTACATACATCCCATCACCCTGAAGGTAATGAAATATCAATGAGGAGAGTGCAGTAGAAACTGTGGTTTGAGAGGAGAGTCTTTTATTCAAAGCCCATAAGATCACTTCACTATTAATATTCAGCATGCTTTCAGAAAACAGTCTGAGGGAGGAATCAAATAGAGTTTTATGACTTCATAACTTTTACAAGTCTCTTTAAGGCACTCCATTATTATTCACTCTTCAAAGACAGTCTATGGCATTACAGAATATCAAAGCAGCAGTCCGAAAAAAGCAAGCTTTGAGAACTAATTACTAGAAAGAGATAGTACAAAACACATTTATTGTTGAGCTTATCAAGACTGTGATACAAGGATTGATTCAGAGGGGAGCAGCCTGCCCTTCACGACCTTCTCTGCTGACAAATCACCTGTCAGGAGTCCTAGGGGAACATACAACAAACATTGGCATACAATTAGTACACACATCCGAGTACAAACGACATCTATGGCTACAGTTGGTGGAAAGCAGTGTACTGACATTGCTGTGCCTTCAGAATAAGTCAGGGTAAGGAACATCTGCCTGCATACCCTGTAGTTCCAGATTGCTCCTGAACACTGTAATCTCTGAATAATGTCTTGTAATTTACCCAGCACAAGAAGTCCCTAAGAAATCCCTACATGATATCTTGCTATTTCTTCCCTTTTCAGGGCCAATGCTCTGCTTGGCAAATTAATGTTGGATATGATTTTACCTTTGGGTTTTAATAATTTATTTTTGTGTATATGCTTTACTGTAATGTTCTAAGGTTTCCATTAAATATGTATTTATATTTCCTCCCTCCCCCCTTTCATTATCCCTTGTTATAGACGTGCTTTTGTCTGGGAAGCAGGGATTGGTCGGTATTGTGGGAGTTGTTCTTGTCATGAGTGGACTTTATTTAAAGGAAAGCTTGTCTTGCTATCTTCTCTAAAGATGCCTGGACTCTGAAATCATCTAAGCTCCTCTGCAATATTCATAGTTAGATCCTTCTGACTAGCCATGGTCTATCCTTAGCTCTCACGTATGTCACCCTGACCTCTGAAATCTCTATTATAAGTCAGCCAAGTGCAATACCTTTAAAGGAAAGTTTTTAATAGTAAGAGGAGCGAGGTAAGAGTATGTATGCATGTGCATGTATGTGTTGTGGGAGACAAGGATCAGAGGAATTTATGATATCCAATTTCCATCATGAAAAGCAAGCCCTGCATGGCTCCAGAGTTACCTTCCAATCCTTCCCATACTCCTAGTTTAAATGACAGCTTTATATTGCAATGTTTTATAAAAACAAACATTGGCTTAAAATTAACAATCATAGTAACAGCTTTGTCAGGGGTATGTAGAAGCCTTTGCTGCAGGAGGAGTTGGTATATGCAGTTTGCTGTAATGACTGACAAATGGATTGACTGAAGCAAGAAAAAACACTTTGGGAAGCAAGAATATGTGATTTAGGCTTTTACATCTACAAGCTATTAACATCCTCTGGTGTGTGCCAGCGGGACAGGGGAGGAGGGAGCGAGGTGAGATGGGCCCCAGTGCGTACAGGTAGCAAAGCTAGCTGTTGGGCTGTGGGATAAAAGCTCCCTAAGAAGTTTTGCCCCAGTGGTGGCTGCTGTTGCTGCTGAAGGTAAAGGACTGCCAGGTTGAACCCCGAGTGTCTGGGTGAGGCTGTGGCAGGAACGGGATGGTGCATCTGGTGATCATTGCTGGGAGAGCTGGGGAGGGAGCGGGCTGGGCTGGGAGTGGGGTTGGTGGAGCTCACAGACAGGTCTGCAGATAGTTAAGTGGGAAGAAGAAAGCCTTCTCTAGCCTGGCCACAGAAGAGCTGAAGGCTGGAATGCTCTTTCCAGTATCCTGCCAAATGTGCCTGAGGAGAGTGTCATTTTCCTCTTTCATCACATGGGGCTGCCAGACCAACAGTCCTCTCAAGTAACAAGAAGCTCCAGGAGGTAAGTCTTGAATGAACTTTGACTCCATAGGACCACTGGTTAAGTAAAGGCAGTGGATGCTGCCCCTCTGTGCACAACCTGCATGAAAACAGTGGCAATCAAGGATTTGCTCTGCATGATTGATTTTCCATGCTTATTACTTTACTACAGTGTGGCCAGGCTAGGAGAATCAGCTGCCAGGATAGTTTCTGGAAGGAAGAAACTACATGACTTAGAGACAATTCTTCTGGTTTCCAAGAGTGTTTTTCATTCTGCTGTGCTCTGCTTGTACTTGTTAAATGCTGGACTGTAATTGTAACGGGAGGCTGCCACACTGGGACAGGAGCTGGAGTGATTCACTGTGGATTTACTGAGTAGTTCTTGTGGAAGCTGTGCACATCCTGAAGCTATAGATAGAGACAGATAATAACAGCTGTTGTTCATTAAAAATATAAATTTAATACACAAATGAAAACTTCTCTTCCACTCACAGGCTTGATTGGGAAACTTTGGGAAACTAAAAATGCTGAAAAGGAGGAGATACTATTTTCCGCTTAAAAGCAGGACTTTTTTTTTTTTCCTTCCCAAGACTCTTGGCTATTTGACACAATTATTGGGATTTCTTTCCTTAATATTCCCCAAATCTTTCAAAACCTTTGAACAAAGGGTAAATTTCAATAATAGCTCCGTACATTATGAACAACAACATAAAGCACTAATCACATAAAGAATACTGAGCTCTTCATCTATTTTAAACTTTCCAGGCTTATTTACATGGTCAGTCCTAATCCTTCATTGTGTGTGCACAGAGACACAAGAAGTGTACACAGATTGTATGATGTTGTATCTATCACCTGGCCTCAGAGCAGGGCTGACCCACAAACACTCAGCTACTTGTAGCACTTTAATCTTTTTGTATAGCGTATTATAAGAGATTTTAAAATCTTGACCTTTAAACTGAGAAGGAAAGAATTAAAACTGTTTTGTTTCTCCCTGTTTTTCCGCCCTCTCTTGTGTCTTCCTCTTTCCAAGGATTTATATCCAGATTGGAGCCATAAGTGGTTTTATTCTGCCCTCAGATCTCCCTGCCCCAGAAATACGGTGGCAACTCACTAAAGCCTGAAATAAAGTGCTTGCACTCAGCAGTGCTATGAATTAGTGATATATGATGATGATAAACAATAAGGGATGTAAAAATGCATCCCTTTACTGTAAACCAGTAAAAAACTGTAAAAATTTCTGAGGTCTAATTAAAAGTCTTGCCCTAGCAACAAACAAACCCTGATTCCTTGTTTAAAAAACAGTAAAGCTAAATCCTTTTTATTTGTAATTATTTTTTATTTAAATTGAAATTGTTATACTTGTTTATTTCATTACCACAATGTTTTAATCTTGTGTGTGATTCATACCACTAACAGCAGACAAGCATGAATGTTGTGATTACTCCCTACCTTATTAAATAATTTAGAAATCACTTTATTAACTTTATGAATTAAACAGTTACAGTGCCTTCTGCAAATAGTAAAATCTCTTTAAATTGCCTTTGGGAATATTTCCTAAAAGTTTATCTGTGCTAATCATTCCATACCAAAAAACGGTCTTTTCCTTGTGACCAGCTCCACACAGAGCAATACTGGAAGTTGTTTCTAACTTTTCCCAAGATTGTTTATATACCACTGGCTGAAATGAAATCTGTCCTTTTGTTTCTATGTCAAAACCCTGTTTGAGACCATGTATACTATATATATATATATATATATATATATGTATATGTTTTACATAACAAAGATACATGTGACCATGTCACATTGTTCTAGGGTTCAAAGATAGTCATCTATCTCTCATATTTCCAAAGGGAAAATTTTATCAGATGATTTAAATAGGAGTAATTCTTCTTGCAAGATCAGGCTCACCAAAGCTTTAAGACTAAGCATTTGAACAGTGCCTCTAACTTCTATATGCACAACACTCCTGTTTTACAGAGTAATTTCATAGTATTCATTTTTCCTATGCATTACCAGTGCATGTAACACATATTTAAGGATTGCTGTTTGTCTTTTCTGCTGCTGAGGCAATATATGGCAAGATTTTTCATTGCACCAAATCAAAACCAAGTCCACTGGAGCACTGGCAACCCTAAGAATCCAAGCAGAGTTTTTCCAGACATCTTTAGTTTGCATTGGGAAGTTTAAGAGCCCCGTTCTAAGTATCCAAGAGCATAATGCTATTTGGGTTAAATAGCTTATTTCATATCCGAAAGTTGTTTTGTATTATTTCCTGTCACTGGATCAGTTGCATCATCCAAGCTAGACAACCATTTCTTTCTTTGGGTCTTCATTAAGTGCTCATTGATTTTTTTTCCCCAGTGTCTCAAGGCTGGAATGCTTACATTTAAGCAATCTATTTTATATACTACCAGAGGGCTAAATGCTGATCATTGACCTCATGACAGTGGCCATTTTATGATCCCTGTGCTTCAAAATCTGTAGCTTTCTCTGTGGAAAGTTATGTTTTTCTGCTCTACCCTCCTGCATGACCACATGCATTTCATACTCACCCTGGGATCCAAAAGCATCAGCTTGTTTCTTTCATGTGTAATACAGAGATAAGAACTAAGAAGTACTCTGTAAGTTGTTATTGACCATTTCAAGTTCTGGGATCAGTAGTGAAGCCCTCATGCAACCAGACTTGTAGGGTTTTGCTTCATAGGTAGGAATTCAAGCTCACTAAAGGTAAAATGGTTCTATAATATATATTGAATTCAGGTTTTTTGGGAAATAATGTCACCTTTCCCACTGTTCTGCTTGGTACAGCTGCTGCAAGTGACTTTCATGGTATTTCGAAGTGGCTTAGGAAAAAGCAATGAAAAAGAAAACTAAAAATGTGCATTAAAATTGAAAACAATAAAAAAATACTTAAAGTACAAATTATTAAAAGCTATATTCAATTTTATTCAGCCAATTATACCCTCTGATCATGGAAACAAATTAACTGTGAGTTTGGGAACATCATGAGACCTGTCAAAAATACAGCCACTGAGCAGGAATCACAAAATCATTCATTCATCAAATCTACTATGAATGAGCTGCTAAATCACAACTAAGCCAAAAGTATTGTAGATTATTTTGTTTAATAATTTAGACAGATGAATCCAGAAATGGGAGCCTTCCTTCCTTTCTTCTCTGATAGTTTAAGTCTGTTAGAATCCTTATCTTGATTTCCCTGTTGATTGCAGCAAGTTTACAGGTTTAGCCCTGATTCTTTCTGCTGTAAAAGGAATATCAGTATGAGCGAGTCCAGATGCTACAGCTGCTCAGGCAGCAATGAAAGAGAATGACTGGAAACAGAGTAGTTTGATAAGCACTCCACAAGGAGGAAAGACAAGTATAAACCCCAGCAGCTGCCACATTGAATAGGTGACATACCTGAAATGGGATGGAGAAACAAATGCATTCTCACAAGAACTGAGCCTCTTCCACTGTAGGTGGTTAATAGGGAGAACAGGTTTGTGAGAAAGAACAAACAGGAATTCACAGCCTCTACAAAAGGGGGAGTGAAAGTGTGGGGAGAGAAGTAGAGGAGGGCATAGTATATTATAAATTCACTAGAAGTAAAAAAAAAAGAGTGCCAGAAAAGCAGCTGCAGTGTTACACAGACACTGGTTAAATGTTCTGGGGGGAACAGAGTTATGGAAGGCCAAGTTTCTGTCTGTTATGTGTTTATACCAGGAAACCATCAAAGACTGTTTCATATAAAATAAGGTACTGAGATTTGATCTTTCTTTCGTTAGGGGGAAAGTCAAGATAAAACCATGAGAAACTTCCTGTTTAGCTTATTAAGTAAAGAGAAAATACCCAAATTTCTACCTATTCCAGCTGGAATATGCCCACAAGAAATTTTTTGCTAGAAAGGGAATACCATGGGAATCACATCCATAATCAAGAAACTAAAATTTCCAGCTAGTAATGCAGAGGAAAAAGCAGTAACAAGAACTGTGAACATGATGGTATTAAAAATTCACTTTTGCAAGAGGGTTGTCCAGAATTCTCTCTTGGAGAGGAAAGAAATTTAATTGCCATAATCCCCAGGAAGTGCATATGGCCCAAATGATTGTGCTGTAGCTCATACGGAGCATTTCTGTTAGGAGACAGTTTAATTTACATCTGTAAAGATCCAGTTTCAACAGAGGTTTCCACGGTTCTTAGAATGGTGTAATCTCAGTTAAAGGTCCAAGTTTTACACGTGTAGAGTGAAACTCAGTTAGTATGCTGTGTATAAACCATCGAGAAAGGTGGAATTCCAGCTAGGGTGAGATCTGCGTCCAGCACATGGACATGTCCAAACTCTTTAATGGCTATGCGATGCTACAAGCCGGGCTTTGGGTTTCCCTGGCTCTGGCAGGTGCGGGGTGGGGTTGCCCGCGTCACACCCACGGCTGGCGCTGCCCCTGCGCCTTCCGTGCGCTTCACAGTGACATCTGGTGACCGCTTTCGTTCAATGCAGCTACGCCCTTCAGGGCTCCTTCTTCTCAGCTCCCCTCTGCCTTCAGGCTGGTAAAAATCCATCATCTGAAGGCAAGCACTTTGCAAAGGCACCGTAGTTTCTCCGTTTCTGGACTCTCGGCGCCTCCTTCCTCCTCTCAGTGTTCCCAGCTGGATGTCTGCCAGAAGGGTTGTAGCCAACTGCTCTAGAGCTGCTTAAGGTTTTTATGGTCTTTACCAAAGCCTCTGCATTCTTCTTTCAGCCCTTGTAGTACCTGTCTAGGAGCAGAGGAAAATCCCTGAACATTTGTAATAATCTCCCTGCCTAGTTTTTGTTTATACTGAGGTGCTTGGAAGTAGGAACTTGCTCATCTCTTATTCTGGTAAGCATGACAGAGAAAGTTCTTAATTTCTAAACTAGAAAACAAATCTCATGAAAAGGATGAAGATAATAAGAACAAGTAAACTGAGAGAATAGTGTCCTAACATCACTTTAAAAGGAGTAGGTCTGAGGGTGTAAACCCAGTAATTTTCCATACATTTTGACTCTTTTCTAGAAGTAAATAAAGAAGCGAGTGTTACCTTTGACTAGCCCTGGTGGTTCCTAGTGGTAAATACTTTGACACCATATTGTTGTCTTACCATTCACCATACAGCTTTTCCCCTTGTTTTTTTACTGTTTGCTTCATGTAACAAGGCCCTGACTCCAGCAACAAAAAGCTTATTTTTAACTGCAGGCCTTTGTTGAGTTTCTTTCTGTCTCTGTGCCTCTGCACTATAGGGCTGTGCAATTCTTTTTGCATGAAAAGTTGTTCTCTGTAATTGGCATTACCCTTCTATTCTGGGTTATCTGAGACTTCAGTACCCTGCACCTCCTTGGACCACCTTCCCCTTGGACAAAAATTTTTATGAAAATACTCAGCAGAACTGGGACTGACACAGACTTCAGAAAGACACCCCTTTTCTTCTCAAAGTACAGACAGTGGTAATCTCTTCTTCTTACCTACCTAATCATTATTATTTTAATCTCCACTTTTTCCACTAAAATAACTAATCTCCTTTGAGGCAGTAAAAGCAATTATTGATGTAATTCTAGTGAGATTAGTTCTAATACATTCAGTGTGTCTAAAAAACCACTTATCTTATTGAAGACACTATAGATTACCACAATCTAGCATGATAAATCCATGTGGTATTTTATCACAGTTTTCATTTACCAGTCTGTCTTAGATTTACTTATTCTATAGTAACAGTGCTAAAGTCTTGCAATGACAGGAACAAATGTCCTATCTGCTGTCATTTGGATGGAGAGTATCTACCCCTTATTTTCAGTTTTATTCAGTGGTTATTTTCCAAATTTTGGTAATACACAGGATGTGGTAAATGCTTCACTCCCATGAGATGCCCTACTCTTACTCTCCTGAATGTAATCACCCCTACTGAAAACAGAAGAAAGGCTGTACTGAATTTCTAGGCCTAACCTAAATTATTGTTTGCCTTCACAGCACTGTGACTGGGTAGAGGCCACACTTCTTTGCTCTTTAGCTTTTCTGTATTTATGAACTTAAAAGCTTTGGTTCTCTTTTCTTTGTAAGTTAATCTGAACCCTTCTAGGTATTTTTTTTATACCTTTCACATTTGAAGAATGCTTTTTGCCAACAAATGCTCTTCCCATTTCTGTGTAAGATCTCTACTTAGTCATACTTAACATGAAGTGTCTATTTTAACAAGGTTTCCTTTCATTTGAGATTGGATTTCAGTTTTTTCATTATTTACACACTTGAGTTACTCTGAACAACCTTAACAACTAGTTTCTTCAGTTTCTCAAAGTTTGCATTTGAGAGACAAAAATATAATAGATCTAATGTTTTCCTATATTGGAATTTTAAGATGAATTGAGGCAGTTCATGTTCCTACCATTTTAAAGAAATGTGGATGCACTTGAAAACAACCATTGTCCTGCACATCCATTTCAGTTGTGTGTCGACAGTACATTCCTTATTTGAATGAGACTGGATTTTTAGGTCTAGGCAACATAAAGGTCTAATCCTGCCTTTTCCCCTTGGATTTCCTGCTCTGTGGATAACACAGCTCACAAGGACTGCTTACAAACTTCCAAGGCTATGGAAGCAGGGCAGTGATCCTGAGCCACATTGCATGTTTAGGAGTGAGACATGGCACAACACAAAAAGGGAGTTAGAGACAATGGCCATACCAAAATAAAAGTATAATTCAGTGTGGTATCTGAGAGAGGTGCTGTATGCAGAGACTTGAAGTAGGTTCTAGGGAATGCTGAGTGCTCTCCATATTTTCTCCTTGTTTAGAAAATTATGGCATCTGAAGAGAGCTGATGCTTTCAAGTTCCCAACCTGCTGCCAAACACAGCTGCCAGTGAGTTGAATGGCTGTCATTCCCCATTGCTTTTTCTCCAGCATATCTCAGCATTAAGCTGTAAGCAGAGGTAGAAATCTCAAGCCCAGTCTGATTTTTCATGTTTAAAATGTGGATTACTGTGCAGTATTTCTGGGGCCAAGAGGAGATCAAACAGATGAAAATCATTGTGTGCATCATGTCTTCAAGGTACTTGGCTGGAGTGGGAAGCTGCTCTGTCTGGACTCTTGGCTCCAAGGCTAACTTGTTTTTAATCTGATGATTGTTTAATGTAAATGGTGTGTGTAATACTGAGAGATGAGCTGAGAATCACATGGAAGTTGTTTCCTTCTGTCTTGCTCTTTGCTCAGTACCACAAGCTCAATACCGAGATGTATAGGGCAGGTCAGTCCTGAGCATTTACTTTGTACAGAACCCCAGATAATCCACAAATTAGTGCTTGAAAAAAGGCATTTTGTGTTTCTGATTGTCAAATAAGCAGTTCTGTATTAGAGTTTTCCAGTTGTGCAGGTAAACCCCCTCTTTTACAGACTAAAATCTCACCACTGGCTTTATTTAATGTATATGTAATGTATATATAGATTCTATTCAATGGCATTTTTAAGCACCTAAGGTTGTCCCCTGCAGTTCACTCCATAGGCATTAAGTCAAACCCATGTTTCTTTAAGCAGCTCTTGGTGAAACATGAAAGCAAACAAATGAGAAGGATGTATTCCCAACTTCTCAGGCTCCATCAAAAGTTCATTACTTGCTGTGGACTGTCTCTGAAACTTTCAGGCATAATACAAATGAAGATAATGTACTGTGGGTTTTGACAAATGCAGAAATTTCAAAATAATTAAGAATGCAAACTACGGATTAAAAGTTTTTGAAATGCAGTATCAGTTTGTGAATCATCTGCCCATTGGTCATAATATACAGGAAAATTAAAAATTAGCTGAAGGATATTAATTAAAGAAGATTAAAAGAACAGTGCTACTTATCATGAAAGTGGATGGAATGTGCTCACTGTTGAAGTGAATTTCTAAGACTTTAATGTGTATATAAGCTTAAGATGTGTGTTTCACTCATAATTGCAATATATGGAATCTGAAATAAGCAGAATGTGCTCCAGAACTGGCAATTTCTTACAGGGCTGAGATTCTTCAGTCAGCCACTGCTTTTTGAAATGGCCAGTCAAATTCAGAGCCTGAATTCCAAATGGATATTTAGTTGAAGATTTTGAGAAACAGAAGTTCTGCCTTTATTTGTAGTCCTTTAGAAAGATGTGACCATAATGATGGGGACATTTTGTTTCTGTATGAGCTCGTAAGTATTCTTGTATTTGGTAGCTTTCTGTTTTATAATAGCAAAAAATAACTGTTGTTTAGTGTTCAGGACCAGAAAATCCTAGACATTGTGCACAAGGACCCATTTGATTTTGAGAGTTCATCAAACAGACAAATATTTGATCTCTCCATTTCTGTTTCAATTTCTCAAGAAAGATGATAGCATTTGGAGCAGGTAGCAAAGGTGTCCTAGGTTTAAAGTCTCCCCGTAATGCATGAATGAATGTGCTACCTTCTGCTAATGCAACTTTCATTAAAGCTCCAGATAGTTTAGGGAAAGGAAAATCCATTTTAGGAACCACTTCTGAGTGGGAGAAAAGAGGAAATGAGGTCTCTTGGGTATTCCTCCTTCTACCAGTATTGATGTAAACTTTTCTTTCTGAGGAGAGAAAGATCCCTATTTGTTTCTCATTAGTATACCTTTAAAAGATTACAACAGTAAATTACCTCTTATGTTTCATCTTACCAGAGTGGAACTCAAATCCTGGGTGTTTAAGATAACAGGAGGAGAAGCTGCAAAAGACTTTCAAAAATAATTTTCTACTCAGTATTTGGCAATTTTGGACATATAGAAACCAGGATACACAGACAGGTGGTGGCAGGTCAAGCCTTACAGCTTCAGTCCTGTTGCAACGGTGGCATTAGACCAAGGGAAAAGCCAGGAAAGCTGTTCTGGCTCTGCCTTCACAGAATCACAGATCCTGCTGAGCTGGAAGGGATGCAAAAGGATCACTGAGTTCAAATCTTGGCCCTGCACAGGCCCATCCCCAGGAGGCACACCGTGTGCCTGAGAGTATCATCCAAATGCTTGAGCTCTGCCAGCCTTGGTGCTGTGCCCACTGCCCTGGAGAGCCTCTTCTGTGCCCAGCTACCCTCGGGAGGAAGAACCTCTTTCCAGTATCCAACCTAAAGTTTCCCTGACACAGCTTCAGGCCATTCCCAGGGTCCTGTCCCCGGTCCCCACGGAGCAGAGATCAGTGTCTGCCCCTCCTTTTCTCCTCACGAGGAACTTGTAACTGCAATGAGGTTTCCCCTCAGTCTCCTCATCTCCAGGCTGGACAGACCCAGGTGCCCTCAGCCACTCCTCATAGGGCCTCCTCTCGTTGCCCTCCTTTGGACACTCTCTACCAGCTTTGTAACTCTCCTATCTTGTGGTGCCCAAAACTGCCGCAGTATTTAAGGTGAGGCCGCCCCAGGGCAGAGCAGCGCAAGACAATCCCCTCCCTTGACTGGCTGTGCTGATGCCCCCCAGGACATGGTTGGCACTCCTGCCTGCCAGGGCACTGCTGACTCATATTCAACTTGCCACTGACAAGGACTGTGATAAAAGGATTTACTGCTGGTGAAATTCCAGAGAAAAAGAACCAACAGGCTGTGGTATGCAGAAATGCATGTCAGAGGGTTATCACTCCTTGCACTACGTGTGTGTCTCATCCATTTCTCTTCCAACATCCACGTTCTGGTTACTTAAACACCTCTTCTACCACAGAAGTGGCATTTTCCAGTAAAGCAATTAAAGCGCTAAGAAACTGAAGGAATTGCACAAGGTCAGGCAATAACTCGTGATTAAACACACAGCTGAGCCTTAATTTCTTAGGTTAGGCTCGGCGTCTAACCGGTGCCCTGTGCAGCCTTGGCGGATGGAAAACATCCCGTAGGTATCACCCTCAATACCTTCCGGGGGAGGCACACCCAGAAGACGAGCACCTCTGTAACCGGTGCTGATTCAAACCTGGGAACTCGTTTCCTCAAATCGAGCAGCCCTTGCAGAGTGTGAGTTGCCAGCAGTGCCCTGAGGGGTTTGCACTGAAGGGTGTTTGCACTGAAGGAGCACTGCTTTCTGGACTCCTGCGGCTCTTACCTGCAGCAATGTATAGACACACCAGAATGACTAAAAGGTTTCCCATTTGTCTTTTTCTCGGGTAATAAAGGGCTGAGAAGTGCTGTGAATCAAAAGATTAGCTACAATCACACAGTTCTCACAGCGAGCTATTCTGCATCCTGCTGAGCTGGGGTTGCTTTGTGTCGGAAGGATGAATTGTGATGTGGGGACAGGTAAAGCCTGTTGTTGCTTCCGAGCAAATGAATGTGAAAGTTCCATATGCGTGGTTTGGACTTGTTTCCTGGATTGCCAGGGAAGGCAATGAATGAGCAGAGAGGGAGATCTTTCCTACATTTATGGCAGCTTGGAGAATTCCTCATCTGTAATTTTCTTACAATTGCTGTGACAGAGTTGGTTGAACATTTATCCCCTTGTAGTGTTTTGCCATTGATAAATGTTGATTTCAGGAGTCAAGGTATCTCTGCTTGTAAACTCTGTGAAATTCTTTTGAGGGTACTCATTTTGGTAAGATTGAAAACATGCAGAAATAAAGTTATTCAGCTGTTTGAATACGGGTACTTTCTATGGAATAAAAGGGATGCTAAAAATAATTCTCTTGAAAAAAAAAAAAAACAGCACAGAAGTCAGAAAATTTTTGTTGTGTGCAATGAAATTATATCCTAAAGTGTCAAATTTTCTCCACAGATGTTAAGTTCTGCACTTAGAGCTTCCCTGTAAGTCTAGATGATATGTTCTGTCAACACCCCAATAACAAAATGAGCATGGAGATTATCAGGCTTTTCCCACCCATGTGCAAGGTCTGCATGATCTCTCTGGGCCTTGGTTGTCTGTAATGCTGCTGTGCTGACACTCATCTCAGAGCTTTGTGAAACACTAACTTGAAAAGTTTTGAATGTCAAGTTTGTTTTGGGTCAAGAAGCTCCATTTTACATCCTCTCACCAGAAGAGCCTATTGCCTAGCTCTCTTCAAAGTAGGATGTACATAACTCAAAATTCTGCACTGTTCAGGCTGTCTTGACATTTCCTCCCTCCAATCATGAAAAGCCTTCAGCTTTGACAGCCAGGTCTGATCTGGCTTCTCTTTCTGTCAAACAATTGTCTGTGCTTCCTACATTTAAAATTTGTCTGTGGAATAACACTAGGGTACGGTGGCATGATTACTCAAAAGATGTAGCATAGTGTAGTGGGAGCTCCATCACACGTATTTATGCATATACCTCTGTGTTTGGTGACAATGTGCATTCATCTGTCTGCAGTATTAGTCAGGAAGTGGTTTCAGATCAAAGTCTGTCATTTCTTTAAATACTTTAAATTTCTTTCAGTTTCTTGTGCATCTATAGCCACTCTGTTCCCATCCAGTTCAAAGACAATGTGGCTGCCTTTAACCATTTGTAGTTTGTGCTAAAATAGCAGAGGTGACTATTGCTTGTGCCTATTAAAATGCACAGCTTTTGAATGGAGTCAGGTGTTGTTACAACAAGCATTCTCTTTCCACCGCTTGGTATCTCTGTGCTTTCTGAAGAGCTTTTCACTCTATTGTCTGGAAAGCTGCAGCCTCTGTGGGTGCTAGAGCTGCTGAATGTCCTGTCTGTTGCTTTAGTCATGATCTTCTTGCAGTCACCTTGTGCCTCTCAACAACTGATTGTCTTTCTCTGTCTCGTTCAGCCGTGAGAGCAATCGACAGGCAGTTTGCGGGTGCCTTTCCCAACAAGGTGTCAATCCAACTCCCCCATGTCGAAGTCACTGTAGTCATTCAATATAAATGTTATGAAGACACATCAATGTCTAGAGAGCTTTCTCTCCACAAAATGCTTTGATGCTTTTGAAATGTGCTTCCTTGCTCTCAGGAGACTTTAGTCAAGGTGAAAGAGTTTTAGAGAAGCTTGGAGCCATTTGCTGTCTAGTTTGAAAGAAGCTTGTGTAAGAGCAGCAGCTCCTCTTCTCTCATGGATTGTTGGGCTAGGCCTAATTAAAACTATACTTCTTAGATTTGAATGTTCAATTCTTATCAGTATCAACCCCAGTAATTAATTGTTAAAAATAACATGAGACAGCATTTAGCCTCTGAATGATGATTTTAGGGTTTCTTCAGTTATTCTAAAACCTTTTATCAACATAGCTTTTCTTCTAGCTAAATGAAGTGTAAGGAGTACTGATATTCCAGAGAACAAGCTGTCCTAGGGTTCTTGCCTAGTGAATAGCTTCTAAGATACGTCTCTGTGCAATCACTCTGCATCAAAAAAACCTTGCTAGATGACACTATGCAGGTGGGTTTGCTTCAAAAAATATATGCATTTTGTTCCACATAAGGCTGAGGTCCCCTGCTTTAACTACAAACCCTTTTCCTGCCTGTCTCTACGAGGTTCCCTTCCTTCCTTAGGCTCACCAGCCTGTTCACTCACTAGTAAGCTCAGCAGAGGGGGTTAGTCCAGTCCAGAAGGAAGAAATTTTAAGCCAGGTAACATCCATAGCAAAACTTACAGATAACCTTTGCAGACTGCAATTTTAATTTAATATTTTTCCTACAAAGTAGCTGTAAAGTAAAAGTGAACTGTGGTCAGTCCCCAGGTACACATTACAGAGCCTGTTGCCTCTTTATGCAAGACATATCAAATAACTGAGGAGCTGTCTAAGGCCTGTGACAACTATTGTTTCTTTGTGCTCCTTTGAGGGTGTGTGCACCTCCTAAAGGCTGTAAGTGAGGTGCTGCTCTATAATGGATAGTGCAGTTTCGAAATTCCCTGGGTCCTGTGTCTCCAAGAGTGTGCTGACTTCTGGAGAAGGTGGTGATGTGTGCTGTTCCTTACAGTGAATTACTGGGATCCTCTGAGCATGATCTGGCTCATCTCTAGTTATTCCTTTCAGATGAGGTTTCAGAAATTACTTGATTGAACTAATCTGGTGTTTGAAACAATTACTTTTTTTCCTTTTTCTTACTGCCTTTACAGCAAATGCCACTTTCTCTGGCAGGGAAATCAGCACATAACTCCAGACTTTGCAGTTGGCTTTTCTGAATGTCTCAAACCAGATTCACAGAATGCTGACACACGGAAGCTCACACCCTGTTGAATATGTCTCTTTGCTCTTAGCAGCTGTCTTGTACTTCTGTTTCAGCACTTCTGTATCCGTTTTTTTTTTTTTTTTAATGTTAAAGGGTTTGCACAACAGTAAGAAGGGTACAAAATTTATGTGGCAGCAGTGGTGACTACAGTCCTAAAATGAGCAATTACACTTCAGAGTGAAACATGACCAGCTGGCCCAGCCATATGAGCCTGGCGATTCTTCATAAGCTTGTTTTGACTGATTTTGAAGGTGTCTCTGATGAAGTGCCAAAAACGACAGAGCCTTTGCTACAAGGGGACTTTCATCACCTATTTGTTTCTTCATGATGAAGCCACTCACACTCAAACCAGGATGGCTGTTTTCACCTCTAGCTCGGGACCTCAGATGAGTCATTTAATTGAGGTCAATCACTGCTGCCTTGGGTAGGGATATGATGATGCCACATCCCAGGCTGATTGGCCATGTGCTGCACAGTAAAAACACCAGTAAGTAGTAGGTTTAGATAAGAGACTTATCTAACACTGCAGGTGCTATTTATGTCTTCTGCAGTGAGTCCTTCTTTGTTCTGGCATTGCTGTTTTGACACGATTTTATCCAAGCACTTCCTGTATGTGAGCATTAACAACAATAGAAGGTGGAACACATCAAACCCCTCTTGACAGAAAATGCCTTTAAAAATCTTTCCAGAGAGCATTCACTTCACTCTAAATCCCTTCCTCCCCAATGAGATGCCTGGGAAAGAACCTCTTATGCTAAAACAATTTTCTTCTTTAAAATGAATTTTTAAAAGCTGTTTGTCCCTTTTCTCTGGTGCACCTGCACAGCATTGGATTTTTCTTCAAAGTAATGTGCTTGAGGGTTCTTTTTTCCTGTGTTTAATGTTGCAAAATGCTTCATTTCAGCTCTGGTTTGTGCCTTTCCTTAACAAAATTGCCACTAAAAGCCTACTGCTACCTTTTATCATAGGGGGTCAGCCTACAAGAAATTGCTTAGCAGATACCTATTCCATCAGAGATGCCTCAGGTGAGGGGTCAGCTGTGGGGCCTGTGGGACAGCTCGAGTACCTGAGCTAAGTGACAGGAGCTCAAGGACAGCCCCGCCAGCGCTCTGGCTTGACACTGTTCTCTGCCTACCCACCTAATCTGAGCCTCCCAGGAAGAGAAAGTGCATTTCTCTTTCCATCAAACTACCAGACACTGCATCCATGAGATTTTCCCCTCAGACTAACTTTGGGAGCTGCAGTTTTGCAGGAATCTGGCCCAGAGGGGAAGGAGGAGGCTGAAAGTACCGACCCTGGAGAACCGCCTGTTGGCAGCTCTGTGACAGCTTTCCATGATGTTGGGCTGGTCAGAAACAATAAAGTTAGGGATAATCTGGAGCAAAGAAAAATTAAGTAGTTTGGAGCAGTTTTATTTTAATAAAATATAAACCTTCTGTTAGAAACCAGAAAATCAGTTCAGTGAAAAATTCTTAACGTTAATAACTTTGCCACCTTTCACTGCTTTCAATTATTCAAATAATTTCAATACCAAACCCACAGCAGCAGGCTTTTACATTTATTTCTGGTTCTTTTGGTGTTTAAGAATATCCTTTAATTTCTTGGCTTGGTTTGCACACTAGGAAAGGAAGTCAAAGCTCCTTTCCCTTGCCCTGACCCTGTTGGAGCCGCAGCTTGCTGAGGTGGGGCTGGTGCTGTGCCAGCCGGGAGCACTCACTCAGCATTCCTCTGATTCCTTCCGTCGTTGCTTGGAAAAGCGCAGCAAAAAAGAAGGGCAGCAGATTGGAAATCTAGAAAAGCAAAGCGTGATGAGTTTTAAAGGATATCGCGAACCGTGAACCAAAATTATGACCGGTTTTTAATGGGGGAAGCACGAGACAAGAATTGATACTCTTCTAGCTCCCTTCCGAATGAAAAATGGGCATAAAGCCCCCCTGTGTGCTGATCTGCCTGCAAGAGAAGGCGGGTTGGCTGGTTGGCTGTGACACGGCCCGGCCCAAGGGCGGCAGAGACTCAGGGCCGGGGTGCGGGTACCCGAGTGGCTGCGGTGCCGCTGCCCCAGGCGGGGCAAACCCCGCGGCATCCCGGCCGCGGCTCCTTCCAACGCCTCTCCGGCCGCACCGCGGCACTCGGGTTGCGCAGGAGAGGCCGGTGCTGCCCGGGAATGGCTGGAATGCCGAGCTCGGCTCCCGCCAGGTGTCAGCAGAGCCCCGCGAACGCCGCCCGGCCCGCCGGGCTGGGGCGCACACACGGCTCGGGTGCGTGAGGGCAGCTCGCTCCGCTGCTGCGGGAGGCGACAAGGAACACAGAACCCAAGCCACGCTGAATAACGGCAGGGCTGTAAGCAATTTTATACAATACCTTTCTTCAAACACGTTTTGATAGTTTGCAGACCAGGTATCAATAAGCTACGTTCCTGGAGCCACTCTTGTTCCAGAGCTGCTGTATACCCACTGTAAATGAGCTCTCTAAATACCCTGACTTTCTTCCAAGCACTGCGAGAAATGCTGCTGAGACTTTAAAATGCCTATTTCATGTTTCCCTACCTACTTATTTCTAATGAAGCACATGAATTTGTGATGTATATTAAGATAACATTAAGATTTGTGGCCTAAAGCAGGAAAAAGTAGAATGGCAACTATTCGGCCTTTGCTGATAACTTGGTTGGTTGTAAAAGGAAGGTCAAAATTCATATGCTTCACAATGAATTTCTAGCAGCTGTCAGCTGCTTCCCAAAACCACATGTCACTCTACTTGCACGTGATTTTTATACTTAACTTCTACATTAAAGACTTTATGACAGTTCTTAATCTCCCTCTGTTAACCATGGGTGAAGATGTGCTGTCTCACAGCCCTTTAATCCTTATATCAGTCCATGCTTTTCAAAAGTTGTGTGAGTAGTTATGTATTAGCCTAAATGTGCCTCTTTGCTTTCTCCAATCTGATGAGAAAAAATTTGAAACTAAGAAATGCTTTGTTTAAAGTGGTGTTGTGACATACACCTTGATCACACGTTTATAGAGGGTTTTAAAGTATACTATCCTTTTTAGCAAGGAAAGCAATAATGCCACTATGTAGATAGAATTAAAACTGTTGAAACTATTTTCAGAAGTTGCTTGGATGTCTGGAGAGCTGTCTTATCAGAAGACAAGGATGATGAATAATCACTGTCTTTCATACCTACTTTTGTGCCATAGCACTTTCCATTCGGAGATCTCAAAATACTTTCTTTTCTGCAACTCAAGCATTTTTGTGATCCTTCCCTTTATAGACAATTCTGTCAGATGAGTGACTTCTTGTTAATGACTGGCAGAGCTAGTAGAAAATCCCCCTCATTATACTCTTGAATTTAGGAAGATCAATTTATCTCCTTTGAAAAGGAAGTACATCTTACCATTGTCCTTACTGGGACATTTATTTTTTGAATGTATTCATATATAGTAAATTAAATTCTTTTCAATTTCCCCCTTACCCCGACTAGAGTGGTGGGGAAATTCTTGGGTATTACAATGTATTACCCTTCTTTTTCTGCTTGCCCAGGTGTCTCCAGGCACGAGGCCTGCAGTGTGGTACACAGCTGT
Source organism: Scytalopus superciliaris (assembly GCA_013400415.1). Classification (NCBI taxonomy): domain Eukaryota; kingdom Metazoa; phylum Chordata; class Aves; order Passeriformes; family Rhinocryptidae; genus Scytalopus; species Scytalopus superciliaris. The sequence continues at coordinate 337,706 of VXBX01003483.1, forward strand.
GTGTCTGTACATGGGAAATGGTTCAGAGAGCCCCTCTGTGATTACTGCAGGTGAAAACATGCCCCTGGGGAAAATGTAGAGCAGCTGATGTGCTGCCCTTGTCCAGGTGCTGCTGATCTCCCTGTGGAGGTTGTTTTCCATGAGAAACATGTCAGAGATTTCTTTGATATTGAGATTTTGTCTTAAATTAGGGCAAAAATCAAATATGATCATCTTTATGTGAGCAACAGCACTGTAGTCTCCCATTCCCCTGTCCAGCTTCCATATTTCTTCCACTTCAGTAGTTCACTCAAGCACAATCTCATTTGCCTTTGGTACGTATTTGTCAGTACTTTTTGCATAAAATATTTGCTCATCCATATTTGAATTCAAACAGAGAGTTAGTATTTCCACTGATCATTCTATTGATCTTTTCAAAAAAGACACTTTACCAGTGAAAATGCATTGAATCTAATTGAAGTGGCAGAAGATTTAGAAATAAGATGGAATGAGGTCTCAGCCCTTTTTCTTTTAGCCTTTGTTTGCTAAAATCCTAATATCTTGAGCATAAGTGAGTGAAAGAAAGACGGATAGGAAAAGGCAATATGATGTGGTAGAATTAGTTTTAATTTCCTTCACATAGTGTATGTGGAATCTTGACATCTTGCTGTGTACATTTAGAGGATGGAGTACTCAAATAAGCTGAGCTTTTCCCTCTTCACATCGATCCAGTAAGGTTCAACATAACCCATCACCTGGCCAAAAGCTCATTACTGTGTTAAGTGAGTCAGCTGCACAAGCAGTTCTGCTGAAGGTGCTGATCCTGTGAAGTTATAAATTATTTTAAGTCTTTTTTGTTGTTGTTGTTGTTATTGTTGTTTTAGACAGAACAATAGGGATATATATATATAACTTCTGCAGGATTATGCTTCTTGGAGTTCATACAAATCAGTTTACAAATGAAAGTGTAAGGGCAAGGACGGCCTTCACCTCCTTGCTGAACCAGTAGCACTACCTGTCTGTGTCCAGGGAGGAGGAGAGGAACAACAAATAGTGTTCCAACAGCACAGAAAGAAGGGGAAATATTAGCTGTGGTACTGTGGGGTGGGAACAATAGGGGGACCAATAACCTGCCTCCAAAACAAACCCAGCCCAGCTTGTTCCTGGCTCTGACTACATGTGCCATTTGTTGTGTCTGGCCAGGGGGCAGCCCAGAGGGGAAGGACAGCCAGGGGATGCAGGGACCTGTATGTGCAGGCACATGTGGCATCACGGTTGGCACCTGGCAGGAGCCAGGCTGCAGCACAGTTTGGCCTCTGTGGCAGCTCTGTAAGGAGGAGGCTGGCTCTGAGGACAGGCATGCCCACAGCTGTTCTTCAGCCTGCCTTGTGCAGTAGCCTGAGATCTGTTCCTGTTGTGATTCCAGAGCTGTGTGCATCCCATCTTCGGGACTGCCTGTGAGCTCAGTAACTTGAAAGCAATGGGGAGTCAGCACTTTGTCTAAGAATAAAAGGTCTTATAACTGACTTTTAAAAGGCTTCTCAGTGTGTCTCTCATAAGACTCAAATAATGCCTGATGATACATCAGTTTTCACAGGGATTTGAGGTAGATAATCATACTGCTCAGAGACAGACTGTTCTGATTACTTCTGTAGGGAATAATATACATCTGAGCTACCATTCCACCAAAAAGTTTCAGTGCAAAACTGCATAGATGATTGACAAACCTCTGCCAATGGAAATTTGTGAGACCTTGCCAGGTATCCTGTGCAGGGCAATGGAATTATACAGTCTTGTGGCTTCATGTGGTGCTTGCTAAAAACGAAGCCTGGCTATTCAATTAAAATTATATCAAATGGTTTCCTCGGGAAAAGACTTGTCCTAAGCAAAATTGCAGCTAGGGGTCTCTGTGTACTTGTAGGAAGCAGCAAAATGGCAGGGGAAAATGTGCATCAGAACTCATTTGTCACTCTCAGAAATTTGTCTCACAGTATACTGGAAGGGTTCTCTGATTCCAGATAGGCAAAATGCAGACTTTCTGTTTCTATGGTGCAGACACTTCAGCTCACTCCCAATAACAGTGTTTCTTTGTGTGGTGCTGCATTGTGCATCTACCAGCACATGGAGGATTGTTGGGGGCATGTTGGTTCCTTGGCTTCTCTGGGATTTAAGGTGCTCCCTCCTGGGTTACCTGGCAAGAAAGGTCAGGGCATGGCTGGGTAGCTGAGTCTGTGAGATGCCAACAACAGCTACTACCCTCTGTAACTTTGCCTAGGAGTGTTTTACCAGAAAGTGTCATTTACTGTGAGGCAAAGGGCTCAGAGTTTAGCCCTCTGTGAGTGGTGTAAGCTTTTTCTTTCTGCAGGCCCTCTGCAGAGGCTCAGACATGACAATGGCTGTGTAACCATCTTTGGCCCAATGTAGTGACACTTCCTCTCAGAAACTGTCTTCAGGTAAAAAAGTTTGGCTGATCAAAGTGCAATATTACTAACTTGGACCACTTCTGGCAATGATATAAGGTATTAAAAAATGGGATGCACTTGTGTGAGATTGAGGAACCCAGCACTGAAGCTATTTGCACAGATCCATGGCACAGCCAGGAACAGAATCCCAGTTTCTTAATCTGGAGTGCAGTGGAGGATTGAGAGGCAGTCTCCCCTGCTAATGTCTGTTCCATAAGAGCATCTGTGCTTTACAGAATAAAATTAAAATTAATTGTTAAAAGGTGCTGCAGTAGAGAATCTGTTAAGTACCCACGAGTGAACAGAGAAACCATGTAAATCTCCTGGATTGGTTTAGCCTCCAGTGGCTGAGATTTTTTTAGGTCAAAGAAATGGAAAAGAATGCAGAAGTAGGAATATGAGAGCTCTCCAAACTTAGCTTCTGCAGGTTTCTCATTTTGGAGGGGAACTAACTCACAATGAAGAAAGTGTTTTTTACTTTCATTCTTTCTGTACTTTTGGATCTGAAAATTGTTGGTCCTTCTTTGAAGAATTTACTTTATAGATTCATGATGAGCTGCAGGTGTGCAATCAGTGCAAAGGAACCATAAAACTTAGCAGAACTGGGAACTTCCAAAATTAACAGCAGAGTTTTTATTGAACAGAGTACGTGAGGAATAAATGGTTTATGTGTAATACATGCTCTAGCTCACAATACCAATAGAAGAAGTCATGCCTTTTACTGATACAGAATGCATATGGGAAAGTGCTGAAATGGTAAGAGGGGACTAGCCCATCACGGGCCACCTCTTGCAAAGTGCTTGTGCTCTCCCTTCTCACAGAAGTCCAGGGGAGTTGAAGGCATGCTGTACTTTGCAGTAGGCACTTAGCACATCTAATCTAATCAATTTTTGATGTGACTTTCACTTTGAAGCATCATGCTGTATATGAAAACCAGGCACAGCAATGTGAAGTAATTGCTCATGTTTCTAGATGCAGTGAGGTCAGAAAGTACAAAGTCATATAGAATGCACCTCCTTTGCTCTAGATTGACAGCTACTGAAGTTAGCAAGATAGACAAAGTTGTTTCACAATTTTCAGCATGTTAATGTTATTTGAAATATACCCATTTGCAGTTTGTAATAGCAGGGTGTCTTCCCCATCAGCAGAGAGTAGGCTTGACCCTTCTTACACTGGTATCAAAGATACTTTTGTTCCTAACTTTTCTGAGGCCATTTTGATCCTTGTCTCTGATTCTTCTAAAAGATGAAAATAAGGGGCATGTATTTATAGGGGGACATTGTGATGGTACAGTTGGACTTCTTTATTCACACATCGAAGTACATTTACAGCTTATGGAACTGTATTTCATCAGTAGTCAGTCTGCTCCTCTGCTCTCTCTGCATAGTTGGGATATGTCACATACGAGTTCTCTGGGTGCCCTCAGTCATGTCTACTGCCTATGCAAGGTATGGGAAAGGGAGAATAACAATTGCAGCCAAAGATGGACTTGCCACTGAGATCCAGTCCTGCTATTTACTAGTTAAGAGATGCAAATGTTGCACATGTGCTGAGTGATGTGCTAGAAGTTTGAATCTCTTTGGTGTCTGGCTGACGTAGCTTTGTCCTGCAGAGTTCTCTGTCCAAATGCAGTTTGCTTTTCCAGTCCACTGCTTCATGATGCTTTGAAGAAAACTGAAAACAGAAGCCTAGGTAATTATGGAAGGTCTTGTCCTTATTTGGTTGTTCATAACTCTTTGAATAAACTGCTTCTTCCAGCCTTCTTTATTGGTTGGAAAAATATTTGGGCTCACCCTGCATTAACAACAGCGATTGTGATCACTCCTTGATTTGCAAGCTGGTTCCATAGAAACAAAAAGGGCTCATTTTCCTTTTCCACATCAAAGCACACTAAGCTTCTTGTCTGTGCCTCATCAAAGGAATGATTTCTACACATGTATTTCTCAGCAAATGACAGGAGGAACTAGGAAACAAAATCGAAATGAAACATTAATTTGAAAGAACACAAGCATCCTAATTGGAGCTTTACTTTAACAGATTTCCCCATGTCTGAAAAATGATGGCTGGGAGCATAATCAGGCTTTTGGCTCGGCCATCTCTGAGTTGTTCATAATAACTCTCAAATCGGTTCACTGCGATTTTAAAATGAATTTAGAAGCTATCATCTGTGTGGGTAATCTAAGGGACCACATCCTGAGCCTTTGCTCAAGGAAGATGTATTCATTAAAACTGCTAAAAACAACAGAGAACAGAAGGCATGCCAAGGTCACTGTGATATTCTGAAATTACTGCCATAGTCTGTACAGCATATATATAAATCATATGTGGGCCAGCTAAGTTCCTCTGATTCAGCTGATGTTACACAAGGGATGAAGGGACTTACAGTATCACTGCTTTCTGTGAGAAACCAAACACAGCGAGGCTCCAAACCATGCTCAGCTCATACAGGCAGAAAACCACTGCAAAAGTGAACATCCCAAATTCTTATCACTCAGGGTTCACAGTGGGTATAAAGACTATTCCTTGCAGCTGTCACAGTGCAGTCAGCAAAGAGAAGCTACCTCTGTGTCCTTTATAAAGAAAATAATTGTCTCATTAATATTAATAAAAAATACCCAGCCACATTCATCGGGTTAGATTCAAGAACATATTGTGAGTGTTTGAATATATTGCTGCTCACGTGTGCAAAGACATCCAGTACTAATTCTTTCAGAATACCCTAGTGATGGATTTTTGAGGGTTTATAAGGAAGAGATTAGAAAAGCCACATGTTGAGAGTGACAAGGAGACAGACACACAAACAGGGTGTCTGGAATGGAGGAGCATTTATTAATAAAAAGAGACATCCATACAGTGCTGACTGCAAGCAAGTGATGCACACCCATGGAGTGGGTGTGAGTTTCCCATGGAATTAAATTAAGTTCCATTTAATCCTGTTTATTATTTAATTAAAAGGCAGGGTAGTGGGAGACTTCCATCTCCTCTGTTGGAGCCCTTCATTTTTCAGTGCTCAGCTTTGTGTTGTGAGGTGGAAAGCAGCTGCCCAGTCAGTGTCCTGGATTTCAGGGCACAGTGATACCACTGTGTGTTCATTGAAAGGGTGTATATTATTGCATCTTGTCCATTCATGACTTAACACTCAGGAGAGGAAAATAAGGAAGGCAGACAAAGGACTTTTTGATAAGATAGGCAGTCAGTGTAATCAGAAATGGGTTTTGTACTGCTGCTTTCAAAAATCCCTGCTCTCACTTTCCTTTTCTAGACTTGGGCTATGCCTTGGTCCAGATTTGCTGCCAGCTCTAGATCTGAAAAGACGGCTGGAGGAAAGCCTAAATTAAGCTCTTAATGACAAAACCATGAGGAAAAAGGAAAAATGAAACCTTTTTTTGATTACCTAAACTCTACAAGAGAAGCAGAGAAACTTGACCTGGGCCTCTGAAGATAGAAAATAAGTGATGGATGACACATGGCATGACAGCAATGGTTCACACAGCATTATTATCCAGGATGCCAATTCTGAGACTTCATCTGCTTCCTTTTGAATCTCTGTATATCCTTAAAGAAAGTGCTATGAAGTGTCTGTTCTTGGTCAGGCTTCTGGTTCATTTCAGGATCTACAGTTTCATATGAAGCAGTTCAGGAATCTTCCTATGAAGATGGTTAGTGAGGTTAAGCTTAAGAGGTATTTTCTGTTTGGGAGTGATAGGAATTGCAGGTTCTTAAGGCAGCAGAAACAACTACTATAATTGGTTTGAATATAATTTGTCTTGGAATTTTCTATTTTGTTTTTGTTTGTTTGTTATGTTTTTTTTTCCCCCCCTCTGACGTGATACTGCCTGTGTTTAGTTTGCCTTCAAGACTGAAGATATTCTGAGCAATCACTTTTTTTGTGTGGTGCATCTCTTTTCTTCCTCTAGTGCATTAGCTGTCTGTTTCCAAACACAATGGAAAATGATGACTAATCAGTAGAGCTGAGACTCCCTTACAGGCTGTTTCTCCCTTTATTCGCCCTCCTGAAAGAACATCTGGGGCTTTCCTTCCAACAGTGCTTTGATTTTTAGCTCAGGAGGAATGGGAGCAGGATGTCCTCTGAATCAGTCCTAACCTCTGTTGGTCTGACAAAGCAAAACCCAAGTTTTTGACCTTGTTGGCAAGTCTTTTCTGTTTATTCATGAATTTTACTGTGGTCAGGACATGGGAAGGATTTTGGCTTTACATGTTTGCACTGGAAAATGCTTCTCCTTTTGTTCATTCAAATGGAGAGAAGGTTTTTGTTCTCCTCCTTGTACTGACAGTATAAGAGGAAACTGCCTGTATTGCCATTGCTGTTTCTACGTTGCCATGGGAACAGATTTGAAGTGCTGCATCCATTAAGTCACTTAATTGAAAAATGGCACAGTTTGCCCATTCAAACTGCACTTTTGCCACTGCTCTGTGCACGCTGACCTGCTGCAATGTGGTTTTTGAGCTGGCTTGGTCCCAGAAGGAGCACAGCTGCATAACTGAAGTTGGGTACAGTGGTTTGGGGTGGCATAAATAACATAGGCAGGGCATCGTGCTGGTGTGGTTCTGCTGCCACCTCAGACTTGTGTGAGCTGGTTCAGGTGTACTGCAGGTATATACACTGATATATATATGTAACTTTCACCCAATATAGCACTGCATCTCATTGCACAGCACCTTTAAGACTCTTAGGACTTCTCATAACACTTTGTGTTCAGTTACGACTTACTAGTGCAAAAATTTAATGTCCTACTCACTTTTTTTGGATAATTTTGAGGTTGGTTTCTGGTTCTAGAATACTAAGTCAGTCTTCATAGAATAAGGCTTTCAAATGTAATTCTGTAGTACAGTAATTATTGCTTATTAAACATGGCAGAATCAGGAGAAAGTGAGGCACAAATTGAGGCAAAATGAGGCCTCCTGAAGAAACTGCAGGGCTTGTATTCTTGACTGCACAATACTTAATTGCAAAGGAGTTTCTAACTATATGTTAGTATGATAATATCTATGAAAACGGTATGAATTTATGTATTCTTACATAGTGTGGGGTTTTTTTCCTTTCAATTTTAAAACCTACCTCAGGAGTGAAGACTGGAGGTGTAATCATTGAGTACATTCATATTTCAAATGAGACAAATTCACAGCCTTTTAACCTTACCTGCAGGATCTGCTGGTACGAGCATTTTCTATGAGGAATAGCAGGACTGTTTCAGATTCCACATTTGCACAGGCACAGAATGTAGAATATGGATTATAGAAGTTTACAGAGGGAGTTGTAAGTACTTGACAAATACCATTGGCCTTCTGCTAATTTGTGTTTGTCTCGCTTGGTGCTGCAGGTGCCTCAGATAAGATTGTTGGCTGGGTTCAAAAGGGCAATGAATCTGCAGCTGGGTTGGAGAAGATGGGCTGCTAGGAAGTCATACTGCAGTCACCAGAGGAGAAGAGGAAGGAAGAAATGAGTAGGTTTTCTTTCTTTTCCTTTTTTTTCCCCCCTGACAGCTCCCTCTTTAGTACTGCCAGCCTTTCATTAGCAGTCAGTAAAATGTTATGTCTCTTTATCTTTTGGACAGACATATGTAGGATAATTTCCAGATACCTGCCAATGATAAAAAATTTAAAACTTTGCTGGGAATTCATGACTTTTCAAACCTCTGTAGGCAATTACTTGTCAATTTATGAAGAGGGAGCTGGGTACAAGTAAGAAGCTGAGTGGTGAGTGGTAGTAGCTGAGTATTGGAAAAAATTGAGGGAAGTTCATAAGGATCCTGGATGGCAAGAACTTAAAAAAGTCTAACTCTGAAACAGAAGTTGAAGTACTTTTATTCTCCCTACAGTTCTGTGGTAGAAATCACTCATCACATTGATTCTAGAGAACATGGTGCATTTCAAAGTGCAAGGAAGGGAATTGTTGAGTTTGAGCTTTGACATTTTAACAACAAGGTGCAGGTTCGAGTGACACGATGCATGGTGCAAATGTCTCCTTTGAGCTTTCTGCAGTGGGTTCTGGGTGAGGGGAATTACATTTTGTAGATGATGAGCTGCTCTTCCTCTGGAATCTACTTCCATCTGCTTGACCCACAGTTGATACTTATCAGTAGCACAAGAGTGAGCATTGGGATATGTCTGAAAAAGGTTTTATGGATTAAAATGAGAATTACCCAGTTATCTGAGTCTCAGTCATGTTAGTCTTGTTTAGTTTGAAGAGTTCTGAACATTTTTCTTGCCAAGGGTATAAAAGATAATCAGTGGCTTCTATGAATATGTTGGGAATAAGTTAAAAAGGACAAAAAATGAAGAGAGGAAATAAAGGGTGAAGCAAACAGGACCGGAGTTGTCAATGCCTTCTTTGTTTTGGTCTTCACAAACTGTTAATTGTAATCAGATGCTTAATGAAGTTGATCTTAATAAAGGAATAGACATGAAGGCCAGTATGAGGAAAGAGTAGGTTTTGAATTTAGTAGTTAAAGAGCTCAGTGAACCTCAGGCTTGTTCTAGAGTACCTAAGGAGTATGTTGGAGTGATTTCTCAACTATTAGTGTCTACCTGTAAGATCTCATCAATTATATCCCAAGGGAGAAGAGAAAAGTTAGCACGGCAATTACCTTTGTAGTGAAAAAGTGTGGAAAATCTACTTGATACTAGAGCAGCCAGTCAAATTTCAATTCCTTGCAGATTCTAAGACAAACAAGACTTTATCTTGACAAATGTAGTTGCGATAGAATAACTGAACTGCTGACAGGGTGGAAGCAGTATCATTGATGTATCAGAGAGGTTTTAAGTACTTTTTAGGTAAGGAGGTTTCTTTTTGAGAGTCACAAATGTAATTTCTCACAAGTCAGCTGGGTAAGATGCTCTAGTGGTCATTGCTATAACACATTAGCTTCTTTTAAAGCCAGTTGTTCACCTGAGTCCTAAGCTATGGAACTGGGAAGGCTTGGGAAGCTGAGGCAGAGCAGATAGACCTGTTGTATACTGAGTTCTGGTCAGCATTTTGCTTTACCAACTTCAATAATGAAACAGCCCATTCAGTTACAAAACTTGTCATGACTCCAAATGAAGAACAGGAAGGGAGCGAAGGATGGCAGCAGAACAGAGACTGAACTGAAAATGAAGTGCAGTTCTATTTTTGGAAATCAAATACATATGTACCACAAGGCTTTGACTACTCAGCTATGTGCCAACTACATGATGCAGTTGTTAAAAGGCAAATATCATACCAGAATGTGGTAGGAGGAGTGTCAAATGTAATTACTCTTCTCAACTCAGTGCTGGTGATGCCTCAGCTGGAATCCTGCCTTCAGCTCTGGGCACCACACTGCCAGAAAGAGTTAGAAAGAGCTGAGAGTGGAGTAATGAGAACAACAAGTGGTTTAGAAGACATGAGATTGGAGATAAGTGATGATTATTTCTTCTCCTCACAGAAAAAAAGGAATCACTGAAGTTGCAGCAAATATTTGCATAGGATTTGAGGTTTCTAATTGGATTTCTAATAGCTGTCTGAGAGGACACACGATTTTAGGCCGAGTTGAGGTAGTGAAACCTCACTGCAGAACCATGAAACCCCTCACAGTAACTCTGATCATGCTTTTGAGGAAATTATGATTGCTGTTAGTTTGTATAAACATACACTGGACCTGAGTTTCTGCAGTCCAGAGTCTGTTTCCAAAGCCACCCTGTGGTGTGGCTGGGCCTGGCCTCACCCCAGCAGTTCCTGCCTTTGGCTGTGAGACATTCAGCACATTCCCATTGGGGATGGGATTATCTTGGTGTTACCCATCATCTATTCTGAGCTTTAATTCCCCAAGAGTACTCTACTTTTTTAATACCCTTCTAATACCATCTGACTCTTTCCACTAATACCTTTCTTTCCTCCATATTTTCCAAGCTTTTTGGCTTGCTCAGCTTTTGCCAGCCAAGCCACTGGCCTTTCTTCGCTGTTCAAATTCTTGCAGCCACAGGAATTTCTCATGGTGTTGGTGCAGGAAACCAGAAAGAACTTTCTCACTAATGATAACAAAATAATTGTTTAGACCTTCTAAGTCAACCACTTACATGCTGAAACAAAATGGAATACAGTATGGAGGATAATTTCATTGCTGTTTTGGTGGGACTTTAAATGACACAAAGCCTGTGCAAGTTACCTAAGAAAGATATAGGCTTGATTTTTTTCCTGTGGAATGATCCCAGGCTTTTCTCAGAGGATGTTTTCTCACCTAAATTGTTTGGTACAGTGTAAAACAGATGTTCTTTTACTGTTTAGATTTAATATATAGGATTCATAATATCTAGGGTTTTCAGGAAGTACCTAAATTCAAATTCATGTATTTAAACTGAAAAAGGACCTTGAAAGTGTTTCTCTTACATACATATTTTAGTCTCACTTACCTATCCCTCTAGGCTAGGTAGGCTGTTAGTGTTATCTCAAGAGTTGCCATGGAAACAGTTCTACACTCTCCTTCCCTTTCAGTCTGTCTCTCCCAGACGGAATCTATCTTTTTAAAACTCTGGCCATGATAAAATGGAAGTAAAACCTTAATAATTAAATACCTAGTGTTACCTCACCAGCTGATATTGAGAGATTAAATTTGTTTAAATTAGTGAAGCAGTGCAAAAGACAAGGTAAGAATCTGTCCCTGGAATTTTAACTCTTTCTCTCCAAAACTAAATATAAAACTGCTTTGAGGTATTTGTAAGGTAGAAGTTTTTCAAGCAAAGAATGGGCCTTTTTCAAGTGTTTACATCTTCATCCTGTTGCTGTTCCTGGGTAATGACAGTGCTTTATGCAAATATAATTGACAGAATGTGCTAATGATTTTAAATTTGGAGGAGTTTTCAATGAAATCTTCAAAAGGAAGATGTTCCACTTGGAACTCAAGTACTGGCATATGTGTATGAACTCCACATGGCAGCCAGGTAGGAAGGTTGCTCACTAAATTAAAAAACGTGTCAGAAACGCAGGTTTGTAACTTGTAGACATCAAAACAATCATACAGAGCAAAACACATTGAAGGGGACGTGGCTTGTCTCATCCTTAAAGCTCAGATTTCAGTAGGGAAATTGGAGCTAAAATGAAAGGACCAAGAAAGGCTGGGTTCCTGTCATCCTTTATCTTGGAAAGGAACTTTCATCAGCTTCTGACGAAAGAGACTCGGCAATACCCCAAGAAAAGATTAGGATGATGTGTTTGCAAAGAGAACTCCTGACTTTAAGGACTTCTTGATAGAAAGGAACTTTTGGCAGTGTAACCAAGCAGAAAATGACAACCATTGGTTCAGTCTGTCCGTGGTCTCAGGAAGACCAATATCTGTGCCTCATGTTTTCTGATCAGGCAGTGGTGTCATAGCAGTTGGTTTTAGTTCCAAGTTTATCTAACAGCAGCCAGATACTTTATCAGCATATTTCCAAAGCAGTACTCCATGCAGCTACTACATGGTTTAACAGAAAGTGGAGACAGTACAATGACTGAAATCCCTTTTATTTCAGAAATAATTTTCTAACATCTTTAAAGATGTGTGGTTGACACAAACATGGGCTGAGAGTATAAATCAAGGTCTAGAACAAATCCGAATTAAGAGTAGGGGGCAGAGCTGTAGATCAAAAGGGCTGATGAAGTGGGGAGAGATATAGGGCAGGTGCCATCAAGAATTACCAGTTAGTGTTGGGATAGTATTGAGGACAGAAAACTTGACTTGGGTTTGGGATTGGAGCTTGGGTGTTACCAGGTTCAGAAAGGGTACTAGTCTGAGTTAAATGTCTTTAGCCCTTTATGTAGGCATTATTTCACACAGAACAAATCCTGTGGCACTTCTTGAGAGAGTCTAAAGTTCAACAGACCATTCATGTCCTCACAGAGGCCTTTTCAGGATGTTACAAAAGAGGATATAAATTAAATCTCTGCCATCAGGTATTTATTTTTATTTCCTCTATGAATCCTTTAATTGCAATGTGACCATTTCAGGTGGTATGTTTGCATAAGTATCCGAGCTATGCTGAAATCTTCATTTCAGCTTTAATATCTCCAGTTCTGTAGTTGCAGCTGACTTAATTTCTATAAAAATCACCCTGCCATTCCAAATCCTGTAGTGAGAATGCATTGAAATAGAGCTGTGGTAAACCCTATTCCCACACTCTATATGTAGAAACGAACTAAATATCTGTTGGATTTCAGCAGGTTTAGAATTGTGTTTGGGGTAACAGTTTTTAAGGTAAGATGATACAAGTTTTGAGGCCATGTTATTTATTCCTATAAAAAGGGGAATTAAAAATGACTAGTGCAATTAAAGCTTGTCAAAATAATTACAATAATGACAGCAAATTTATCTGCTTATGCATAATATAAATGAAAAGAATAGGTAAGAAAATCAGCAAATGCAAAAATCATAAAAATTAATACTCTAAAAAACCAAAGGATCTATCATTAAAGGTTTCTTTCATCTTCTTATGACTATGTCTATTCATTTAAACTTGTATTGTATTATACAAACTTCTTTGTATGGTTCAGTGTATCTCAATTAGGATTTTACTGCCCTGTCATAAAGCTCATCACAGCCTAGAAGTTTTCTTTTATTTCCCTGTTTGTGAAGCCTGCCAAGTTCTGTATAAGCTGTCACTCACTGTATTACACTCAGTGCATGAATAGAAGTTTGTCCACAATGAAGTTGTCCCATATTTCTCAGGGATTTTTAGACCATTTACAGTCTGTCCTATCTTCCTTAATCCCCATGCACAGAGTTTTGAATCAGAAATGCACCAAAGCATCATACAATGGACCTGAAAAAGCAGCAAGAACATACATCATTTAATAGGTATTTCTATATGCCTCTTATACATGTAATTTATAATCAAAAAGTATGGCATATTACTGAACAAATATGGGAAAAACTGATTCCCCTCTTTAAACTGTAAACATGAAATGTCAAGATTGTTGCTAAGAGTGCTGGGTCTGCAACCCAAGACAAAAGCAAGACTTAGGAAGTCAGAATTAGCTCCTTCTGCCTGTCATCCTGACACCACTGCAGTGGTTACTCTTATAATATGCACATGAAACCTGTCCCAGAGACAACCCCTCCCCCTGCAGAAGCCTGGACAGGCTGTGCAGTGCCAGTGAGACAGATGAGGGACACTGCAAATGTCTGCTTGCTTACATGCACATAGATAAGTACCTGGCAGAAAAGCTCACACCAGGTAATAGGTCTTTCTAGTGTCTTTTTTTTCTGAGGTAAATAGCATTTAGTAATGAATTCCAGGCTCTGAATGCATAATGGAGGGATTTTTGGTGCTGGATTGCATGAAGACATTAAGCATGAGTAGCAATTTAGAGTATTCCTGGAGAATTTGCATTGGGAGGAAAATACAAAAGATCATTGGGAGTTTTTGACAAAAGGCTCACAAAGGGGCTCACAGTTCTCAGCTACAATGGGGTGTGAGTGCCCCAGCCCCACTGCTTTATATGAAGATGCACAAAAAAAAAGCTTTCAAACAAAATAGTTTTTCAGAACATTCAGTGTTCAAAAAATGGAGAGAATTTGTGAAGTGTCATCTGCATCTGTGCTGTTCTCTCTATTAAGGTGAATGAGAATGGAAGGAATTACATGTTTGGATGACTGAAAAGGATGAACTGTCTTTTTTCTAATGTCACAGTACCTCACTCCCTCTATCCTGAAATAAGCCTTGTCTCTGATCTCTTTAGGTTTTTATTTGAATTTTATTTGGGGTTTGCTTTGCTGGGTGAAATGAATGCCCATATGGCCTAAGTTAAGCCATTTACAGTATTTCTTTTAATTAGTTATCTCTTCCTAGCATTAAGAAGAACTGTGACAAAGAGCTGTTATTGGAATGTGTTTCAAGCTGGCTATGTTTGAATTAATCGAAATGTGGTTTACAATTACAAAGTAACAGGAATGAAAAGGAATGCTGCAAAGAGAAACTTTTCTGAAGCTTCCCTGACATCTGTGTCTTGTCTGGATAGGGTATTTTGCTATGATTCACTTTGCTTTCATCTGGAGAGCATTGATCATATTAATTTTTAATGCTGTAAATCAACTACTTTTAGTTATCTATGATTCTTTTGGAGTTGACCCTGGCTTTGCATCGGCATCTCAGCAAGATTCAAACTAAAATTCTGACCCTTCTGAAGTTAAATGAGAGGTTTGGCATTGATGTCAGTGTATCCGAGATTCTCACGTGGTGAAAACCCTGTCCTTCTCTCATTATACTTAAATAACACGAGGCACAGACAGCAAAGAGAGTTCAGTTCCACTGGAGTTCAGCAGTATGATTTTTAAGTCGAGAAGGACAATGATATTCCATCTCTAAGGTTACCTATTCCTTTCCTTTAGGAGGAAACACAGGAGTATGTGGTGCTGGGGATGTGCTGCTGTTCACACACACATACACACACACACACACACACACACACACTCTCTGACAGCTTTTCCAACTGTGGAAATGGTTGGTGAGGTCACCAGGAGCTGGCATAATTCCTGTACCTCAGCAGACTGCTCAGGTTCACGTGGTGATTGAAGAACATGCTAAATAAACAAATGTTTATTTCTGCAATTGCACTGCAAGATTGTAACTGGAGCTTTCAGGGGCAGCCACACAGAGCTGTGGAAAACCACAGCACTGTTTACAGAATGAGTTTCACTTGTCGAGGCCACTTTGAACAAATATTCTCAGTAGAAGCAACCTGCTTAAAAAGAACAGTCAACAGTAACACTTCACATGCACTCTTCCGAGACAAAACCATTCTGCTGTTAAATTGCATCTGCCTTCGGTTTTAAATTCTTCTAAGTCTTCTCTCTCTGGATTCCTTCTGGAGGAATTATTGGACTATTTATCATTATTTCTGTATTGTTTCCCTTGTGAAAATCAAATACCTGGTCAGGGCCATAAAACATGAGTATTTTTAAAACCACCAGACATTTGCTTAGGAACGAGAGCTGGGAATCAGCTGGAGAGAGATCCTTGTTCAGTCCTCACCCCTGCAGGCCTTCTGTGAGCCACCCAAGGAATATATGGAATACCATGCACAGGCTTGCAGGATATTTGGGCTGAACTGTCCAGCTGGGCTTTTGAGGTGTCCAGGTTAGATGGAAAACATGCCATTTAACTCCCCTGCGTGCGGGAGAGGTCAGTTCTTGGAGGTAAAGGCACATTAAGTCAGAACTTGGGGACAGGGGATGGCTTTTCCAAGCTGGCAGTCTGGGCTTGGTGCTGCCAGGGCTGGGGCTGTGTCAGAGCTCTCAGGAGCTGGAATTTATTATTATCCAGCTGCAGCTTTGGCCTCCTCTCTGTCCACAGCAAAAGTGCTGCTCACTCCTTGGCTTTCGGTCCAGGCCGCCCACTAAGCAGGGACAGGTCTCTCTGCTAATTTGATGTAGGACAGGAAAAGGTTTGTGAGCTGAAAATGATCCAGACCAAATCCCTCAAGATATCTCTAATTATGTGTAGTAGCAGCCTACTAAATTGAGAAAGTGTTGTACAGGGAGAAAGGCTATCATCCAGTCTTCCAGGCTGGAAAAGGGGTCTTAATAATTTAGGTGGAAATTGTGTAACAGAATCCATGTCTTTCATCCAGCAGCTAGTGATTTATATAAATGCAATTATTTTTACTGTAATTAGTGATTGTGATAAATGAGAGGTCTGTATTGCTAATTTTCCTTGGGCTTTTGTGTTTTTTGCATTGCATTTTTCAACAGCACTGAAGTACCTAGAGGAGGCATATAGTGAGTTTCCATCCCATTATTAGTTGACAGGTCTGAGAAAAATATTTGCAGCTTTATTTCTTTAGTGGAGGATGCTTTTTTTTACAAGAGACAACTGAAAACTGTTGATCTGGTATACCTGTGATTTCATTCTAATTTTTGAGCATGAAAAATGTGTCTTTTTTATATTTCCACAAATATAAGAGTAGAATTTAAAATGTAATTTTTTTACAGATTTTACATGTAATTTTAGTTGTGTTTAGAAGACTTCTAAAGAACCTTTAAATGAAAAAAAAAAAAAAGCAGAACAAAGCTTGTCAAGAATTTAAAAAGGAAATTACATATTTTGGAAATGTAAAACATAATGTTTTCACACATCAGAATTCTTAGTAAAGGTAGTTTACCCTTTATGATGGGCAGTTCTTCAGTGAAAAATTTTAGAGTACAACAGCACTGATTTTTTTGCTTTTATCTCTACGGTAGATAGAGCTCACTTTGTCTTTACAGACTATGCAAACACCTGTAATTCTAAAAGTAATCATAGTTGCATAAAGACAACAATAGCGACAAAAAACCCACTGTGAGTCACATAAAGGATGAGGCAAATACTTATCATTAATAATAATTCTTCACTAAAAATTAGGACAAAAGTGGTATTTCTGCATTATTTGTCTGCAGAAACTGACTTAGGGTTCAAAGTTCATCCCTTGAGGAGTACTGTGAATAGGTTTTCAATATGTATCTTTTTAGAGCTCTGAGATGAGAAAGATGATGCATCTTAAATTGATTAGAGAGCAACTTTTACAGTCAGAGATGCTGCATGACCACTGTGAGTTGTGCATAAATCTTATTTCTTTTTGGCAATGATTTTTATATGTGGTTTGATTTATGTTATGAGGTGGATGCCAAGAGACTAGCAACATAAATCATGAAAATGAAGCAGCCTAATATACAATAGCTAGTTACAAAATTCATGCTTGGTATTAGATGAGAAAAAGTATAAATACTCAGGAGATGATAGAGTGCCTTAATCTGCAGAGTTAATCCAGCTCTGCATGCAGAAACTTGACAGGAGGACAGTGCCAGTTCCTTTGGGCAATGGAACCTTTGGGCAAAGTTCTGCCTCCTTTGATGTTAATGGCCACTTGGCTTTCCTGATGCCAAGATTTCACCTGGGATTGTGATCCTTCCCTAGCACCTTTTTATAGGAGGAGCAGAAAGGAGTTTTAGTGCAGCTGACCAGTGGAAAAAGGGAGCAGAGCATTAGGAAGGAGGGTTTGCACAAAGGCTGTCTGTGCAACATATTTTTTAGGTCCCATGGTGCCATCAGCCTATAGCATATATATGACTAGTTGTCTGGGAAGTCCTGCAGGGTATATTACAGGAGGCTTTTTTGCTGTCAGGCTTGGCACCTCTTTCCTGCCTGTGGTCACAGGTTATATTTATTTGGGATCTGTCCAAGGGAGAAGGCTTTAAAAGCACAACAGGCTGCGTTCACCACAAGTCCAGCAAGTAGTACAAGCCAGCAAATTTTTGTATGTGAGAGTTTATATGAACTTTTTAGTGCTTGTATAAATAAAGAGGGGTCATCTGCCTCTATTTTTTCTGGTAAGGATAAGGAAGATTGAAGTGGCAGTGCTGGGAGATATCAAATTTGAAAACATGACATAGGCAAACAAGTGCACAGGGTACAGGATTTATGGAATCGTGCAGCTGCTAGGAAAGAGCACTTAATAAGCCTTGTGGATAGAAATATCTATGGAGTAGAAGTGCAATCAAAGAAAGTCCTGGGATTTCTAATTAAATTTTCAGACTACTGAGGGGGATGAGCCTGATCATAAGCCTGGAAGTTGCAGATAGCTAATTCCCAAGAGGATCTAAACAGTGGGCCCTTTTGTGAGGAGGTTAATAAGGGGAAGACTGTGAATGTGAGGAAGGATGATGGAGAGATCAGCAAGTGCAGTAAACCACCTAAACAGGATATGAGGGGTAAAGGCTACCAGAAGGAGGTGATGGAGTGTCATCAAGTGACAGCCAGCCCATCTAAGAAAACAAGAGGAAGGAATGAAGGAATTTATTAAAGAAATTATCTGTGGAATGTGCCAGGGATGATGGTGGAGCTGGATGTGGTGTCAGGTAGTATAGTAATCTATTAGGTTGGAAGGAAAATAAGTAAATTTACTAGCTATGCAATAATGAAAGAATTTAATTTCCCAGGACTAGGTTAGAAAAAGAGAAGGCAGGGCTGAGATCATCATCATCATGGCTAGGCTTCGCAAATGAAGATTTGAGAAGGCAGGGCTGAGATACTCCTGGGCTTAATGGCAATTAGGTCTTAACACTGAATAGTTAGTGAACTAACCAAAAGTACCTATTTTGGCTGGCTGATGACATCAGTCTGGACTGAATCATCACAAATGAGTTTTGTTCAGTTTTAAGATAGTGAATTGTAGGTGTAGAAACCTGAGGCTGAGTGCTGTGATGCTTATGGTGTTAGTGGTGTTTGCAAGACTAGGGAGCACAAACACAGCAATTACTTCCACATAAAAATACAGACACAGTCTGAAGCTTTAAAAATCCAGGTGGACAAAGAGGAAGAATTGAGGAATGGGACAAGTGTCTCAGTGACACACTTAAAGCTGACCATTAGGAACATGCAAAACAAGGAGAGGGCCTGAATATCTGGTTGAACTGGCATCAAAAGAACTACAAGGGCTTGTCGTGTGAAGAAGCTCAAGGGTAATCTGTGTGAAGTTCCATTTGACATACTTTTCAAAAATGTTGATGACATCCTTTAGGAAAAACTAAATAATCCCACTTGTAGCATACTGAAGGAACTACATGGAACTGTGTGGTCAGTAGCCAGGATGTCTAGTCAATAGGTAGGGAGTTATGTATGTGTGGAGTTTTCAACCATTCGGGAGAGGAGAGGAGGGAAGCATCTGCACAAGCATAGACATGCTGTTTTGTACTCTAAAAGTATATAAAGTCTTGGACTTTGAAAGAAAAATATTTAATGATATTGAGGCAAACTTGAATTTGTAATAGCAGCAGAAGCAGTTAAAGTTTTTATGTAGCTGTCTAGTGTCAGCAATGTTTTTATAAGGTGGTCATACTTGCTGCTACATTCATGCTGTCTCAAAATGTACTTGAGATCTTTTAGTTCAAAGGACACAAGGATTGACACATGTTGTGTAGTTAATATTATTGTTTCCCCATTACCTGGTCTGAGGCAATTGCAAAGATGGCAATGACACCACCCTTACAGAAATACTCAGTAGAGCTTAGCATAAATAGAATTTCAATGCCTAAGATTTCAACCCCAAAACTGAGCAGGTTATCCACAATATTAAGGCTGCCTCAAATCTACGCAGAGCAAATCATATCTCCTGGATTCCTGCCAGCTCTCTTGTCACATCTTGCTCCTTCTACTGTTTCTGCTCCTTTCAGGGCATAACCTGCAGACTAGTAGCAACTTGAAATACACCAGACACAAAAGAGTATTTGTAAGACAGAGAGAGAGATTTTCTTTGAAAGACGAGATTTCAAATGATAGGTGTGGGAAACATCTCCCATTCTTTCTTTCTTCTCTTTTTATTTATAACTGTTTCATTCCCATTTGACCATTGGATTAGTAGTTTGTGCCAGTAGATACATGTTTTTGATAGATATCATTGAAAATACTGTGGTCACCGAATGAATGAAAAAATACTCTGCATGTGACCTGTGAACAGCTGTACATGTGCCTTCTCTGGCTGACCTTGCTGGTGAGACCTGTGAGTCAGCATGGGAGCCATTTGGCAGGGCAAGAGACAAACAATTCCAGGTTTATGGGCCTAATCTTACTGGCAGGCAATATCCTGGAGGCATTAATAAGATGTGAGATCATAAAACATCTGGAGAAGCATCAGCTGACAAAACCTACTATTTCTGATTCATAAGGATTGAATTGTGTCTGACAAATCTGGTGATGCAAAACAGCAGTAAAAATGAGACAGTGGATTGGCACCTTGAAAAGACTTGAAGAGGAATTGCAACACTGATATTATGTATAAAGATTTCCAAGTAAAGCTGTAGAAATTACTTTAATAGCCATGTTCAGATAAGATGACAGGAACTTGGTGTGGAGGTTTCTTTATGCACAGCCTTTAATTAACCTTTAATTAAATTAAAACTTTAATTCATCTTTAATCCACGGCTGATCTGTGCTCACTGGGTTTTATCACTTCACTTGAACTATAATATTTCTAAGACAGCAATATAAGAAAATTAACAAGTTAAGACAGAATGAAGACAATATGATCTCAATTCTTTAGCTGAATACAGCTTTTCATGAATAGGGGGTTTTTGTAATTACTTGAACTTCAGAACAGACCACCTTCCCTACCTGTGTCAGGATCTTAAAAAATGATCACTGCTTGTGTTCCCAAATCAACAAAATCTTCTCTGTGTGGATGTATCTCCAAAGAAATATAACCTCATCTAACCCACAAACTTCCAGCCAGAGGGGAAAGTTAAGCTAAGGAGAAGAGATTATTCTGCTTGTACACAATATCAGATAACAAATTGCTGTTCTGCAACTGGAAACAATTTAATATTGATGATCTATGTGTGTATGTTTGCAATAGGGCTGAAATTAACATTAAGTTATTCATTAATTTGGTTAAGTAGCTCATACTGTACTAGAGGGAATTAACTCCAACCACCTACCTGCTATTTCATCTTCCTGGAAGAGGCTGTGGGAGATTTTCTGTGGTGTCCAGAAACCTACAACACAGTTCAGCATCACCATCTATTTTGTCTGCTTATCACAGGCTGTAATTTATTGAATGCTTTGATATCCACTGAGATTTCAACCACTGTGCATGTAAATGGTTTAATGTGATCTAGTTCATCTTGTAGCTGTTTGTGGGCAATTATGATGCTGTTTGCAAAGTGCTGAACTCTCTATACAGAGTTCTAATGTAGGAACTACAGAAATGATCTGTTTAGTTCTATAAGGAAGCAGTGTCTGCCTGTAGGTTTTCACAGATGAGTTCATAAAGTTGAGCCCCTGATGTTATAATGGTGACTTCTTTCTTTCCCCAGCTAGCACATGATTTTAAGCAAAATTTGCTGTTAACCTCAAATTGCTGCAGGTTATTTAGAATAGAACCTGAAGAGTGGCAAATGTGTATCTGCTTTCTAGTTTTATCATTGACAGACATTTGGGAGCCAGCCTGAGCTGACTCCCACGAGAAACTCTTCCCTCTCAGGCGTGGTCCTAAATCAATAAAGTACTTGAGCACATATTTAGCCTTCGGTAGGTGCCTCAGTGCTGCAGATTTTCATAAATTCTAAGATTTGTTTTAAACATATGTCTTCTAATTGCAGTTGCTTTCCTCAAGTAACTTTATAAACCCTAATGTCTGAGCTTCAATTCCTCTTCCACTCCTGGAGGGGACTGGAGTTCGTCTTCTGCCTGCCAGTGTTGTCTAGTGTTTGAGGGATGCCTCCCAGTGGAGACATTTAAAAGCAGAGCATGATGCTTTTTTTTCTTTTTTTTAGCTATGAAAGATGAAGGTTCTTCTATAATGATGAAGTTTCTTCCATAAATTATAGTAAACTGGTAAATCTTTTTTTTTAAACTTTTTTGGTTTTTCTCTGGGAGAAAAAACATCTGCATATTGCAGATTGTTAGCACAGTTTTTGACACAGGAGAAAGCTTATGACGATGCTATGTAGAGATAAGAGGGCTGTGAGGTATTAAAGTTTGTCTATATTTCTCTGTGGGAAAGTCTTGGAGAAAGCCATTTCCCTAACATGCTTCAGCAGGGTGGTGTTTGAGCTTGAATGGATTTCCCAAAATGATTAAGAGCCAGTGTTTGCATCTTTGGATGGGCAAGCATGCAAATTTAGGAGTATTGGCAATGATTGTATTGAAATCCTGACAGCTATTGTTGGCAAATGAGCGGGACCACCCTTCAGGTGAGAGTGTAATTTGGGGAGATTTTGTCAGATGTTGCCATCCCGTAGTTCTTCTCTTGGCAAAACCATTGAGAGCAGCTCCTGTGTGTGGGAGCTGTTGTGGGGGTGTCAGACCCCCCTGTGCGGGCCGATCCCCCCGCGGTGACAGCCGAGCACGGCTCTTCCCAGAGAGCCCGGCTGGCCAGCAACTCACTGCGTGCCATGCGCACACCCAAACACAGGCTTCAATTGTGCTGACTCTGCAATCTGTGGCACAATACCTACCGTTTCAAAAGCCCACATTCTTCCATTTCTGTTGGATTTATTCCTGGTTAAACTCCTGCTTCGCCTTTTAGCTCCTCATTATCCTTTATTATTTTTATGAGGACAATGGATGTCATTTTGTATCATCGTTACAATTTCTCTCCAAAAGGCAGAAATGTCTTCTCTTCCTTATACTGCGGGAAACCAACATGGCTATACAAACCCAGAGCCAAAATAATCATATGCTGATAAACAGAGAACAAAATTCCAATCTGGAGTTTTCCCCTAAAACGGGAAAAGTTCCAGCAAGCAAGGGGAGGCAAAGAACATGCAATGAATTCTAAATGTGAAGTTGTGATGGGTTGTTTTTTGTAGGCCTTCCTTGGTAACCAGGGTCAAGATCTAGGAAGTATTCCATCCCATCTCTTTACGTAACCAGGTGTATATAAACCGAAGGAGGAGGTGTTCTTGCTCTCTTTTTTGCTTTCTTTTCCTTCTCGGGCTCGCACGCTGACGAGCTCTCGGTGTTTAGGCCTGGNGTGCTAGCAAACTGTTCAATAATGTGCTATAATGTTAAATACGTAAGATATTAGCATAAATTTTATTTGAAAGTTATATGCCAGTTCCATGATTTTTAATATGGGCATAATAAGATATGAATTGATTAGGAATTTAAAATATTTTATAACTTTGAAGCAAATGTGTAGTGAAACATGTTTTCTTTCTGGTGTTGTGTTTAAGACTAATTTTTGTGTAATTAAAAATGCAAGAGTTTTGTATAATCAGTGGTAACAGAAACCATACCCAGAAGCTCTAACAGGCGGGGTCCTTTGACTATAGGTTGGGGTAAATCATTGTAGCTCAGCATGAACCAAAATCTGTCTCCAAATTCACTCTTAGGCTCAATACCCATAAAACACATGTCCACCTTACACACTCATCACAGTACAGTTACTGATGGACATACTGCAAACTGTATAACAGCTTGGCTCCTAAATAACTCATACATTCAATATTGCACAATAACATTCACCTGATGTTTAGGTACATCCCCATGAGATGCAGAATCTGCATTCACAGAGGAGCATTTGAGAGCTACAAACACAGATAGCAGTACCAGACCAGGGTGGCTCTTTACTGGGAAATAATTCTTGACATACATAATGTAGTTTTTCCATATAGATAAAAAGATGGAAATTGCTGAATGTACTCTCCATTTTTTGATGACCAAGGGTGGAGGAATGACTTTCTGGAAGATATTTGCTAACTAAGCATATTTTGCTGACTGTATACATAAGTGAGTGGGTGAAATTCTGGGGAATTTTCTGTTGTTCTGTTGTGGTGTGTGTTTCTTTCTTTTTCTTTTTTAATGCAGGTGTTAGATGAGATGATCTAATGGTCCCTTCTGGCCCCAAGGCAGAGTGCAACCTCCACTTGACAATATTCATGGAGCTCTCTAAACCCTTTTTACCAGGCCTTTGGGGAAGGAGGTTTCTAATGGGGAAGAATTTTATAGAGCAGAAAAGTGTTTGCCAGCAGAAATATTTGCTGTTGGCAGTTGATTGTTTTGGGGAGGAGGGAAGGTTTGCCAAGGTTTCCATTTGAAATGTCTTTTAAATCTTCATTAAAGGTGCCTGTAGCAATATTCAGGCATGTTTTTGTATCTTTTTCCCCAGGAAAAAAAAAAAAAAAGAAAAAAAAGGTCTGTTTGGGTTTTTTTCCCAAGGCAGAGAAACCAGCATTTACATATTATTTCATGGCAGAGGTAAATTCAATCTCATGTTTGTGTGTCTCAGGGAAAAAATTAAGGAAATATGACTAGCATCTGTCTCATGTCACCTTTCCTGGAAACAACACTTTCCAGCTTTCCTAAATATATCCATCTCCAGAGCAAATTGTCAGAGATTTAGAGAGCCAGGGCTGTACGTTTGTTAGCTCTGGTTCACCTAAGAGGACTGTGGACTGCTCACGTTGGAAATCACTGCCAGTTTCAAAAAGCAGGCCTAGAAACATTTATGAAAGTAACACAATAACGTTTACAGAAGGAGCAGCACAATGTAAGGTGTGATTTGTAACCAGCCTTCAGCCATCAAATGTACAACCTGCCGACAGCAGAGCTGTGGGGCAGTCCATTATTGTCCAGGTTATGCACAGCCACCGACCGGCCTGCTCCGTGTCTGCAGAACAACCTGCAAAAGTTCGTGTGGCTCGCGGGCAGGAACACCAAACTATTTGCAAGCCCTCTGCACCGTTTGCCCATTCCTAATTTAGAAATGCTAACAACTGATCAGCCAACCCTCTGCTCGGAGCCGCTCCGTTCAGCGGCCACCGCGAGCTGAGGGCGGCTTCGGGGAGCCTCGCTGTGCCGCACAATCTGTCACGGCGCCGCATGAATAGCGCCCACGTCAGCCCTTTGTCCCTGGCCGCAACAGGCACAACTGGCTCTGCAGCACTTGGGTGCTGCTGGGGTGGGCTGGCCTGGGAGGGCACAGATGTCACTAACGAGGGCGTGCAGTGTGGCCTGTGGGGCGCACAATGGCCTCGACGTCCAAAGGCCATATGTAGTGATCTCATTAGTGCCTTGATTGGCCCCTGCGCAGGCTGTTGGGAATGTTTGAAAGTGGAAGTTCAAAAGGGAAGGCAATGTATCATGTTTGGATTTTCTCCTTCAGTCATGCAAAGCAAACAGAGAACCTGCTGTGTTTGGAAGCCAGAATTGTTAGAGACTAGGGCATATCTTAATTGCGGCTGTGTTACATGGCTTTGCTTCATGTTGTATTTCACCACCATCTCCCACAGTCAGAGAGTCCAAAAAGATACTGAGGACATCTAAAGTCCTTTGGGTACATTCAACCTGAAATATTTATTCTCTTGGTTCTGTTTCAGCCCCAAGATACTTATCTTCTGTTAGGAATTTAAGGGAGACATCTGCAGAATTCCTGGGATGCTCGTCTTTGGATACGGCTCTGAAGAAAAACACATGATGTGGGTAATGTTTTTGGTGTTCTTTTCAGTTTTATTTCTCTATTCTTTGGTTCTGTTGAGTATTATAGGCAGAGTCACATTCAGCATCTCAGTCTGTGAGTTTACCTACGGTGAATTTTGACAAGTTTGGGAAAATTTTTGATCTTGGTGCTCAGCAACTCATTGCTCTGTCTTTATTTGCTGTTTTTATGAATGGGAAGTTCCCTTCTAGTCCACTTTTTATGGTATTTAACTTTGGTTTCCCAGCTTCTCAGAAGAGCTTGTTTCTGCCTGAACTGGGAAGCCTTTTACAGCAAACACCAAGTGGACAAAATTTCTTGGGCAAGATTTTTAAGAGAGGCAATGCCTTTGTTTTTAGCAGGATATATTCAATTGCAATTGGCAGCTTTGAAACCACTATAAACCATTTAACTGTTAAACCTAACACAAAGAGAAGCTGTCATATTTCTTACCTACCACTGAGTATCTTTAAACTGACATGAAGTAAAAGCAAAAGTATCTTTGATGATTTGACAAACAAAAGCATCAGGAAACATATTTCTAATCTTACCTTACTAAGTAATTTACAAACCTATTAGTGCAAATGCAAACTGCTGTTTAAAAAGGGTGATTAGATATTAATTTTTTAGTGGTAATTAGAGACAATAATTAGTAGGAATTGCATTCTGTAAGGATCCTTCTGTTTTGCATTCATTGTCCTGCTCTGTCGGATTTTTTTCCTAGTAGATGCACAAATTAGTCTGAAAACTTCATTTTGGATTCCCAGTTTAACCATTAAGGGCTAATGTCCAGTTTAGGTTTTTCCTGACCTTTGCTGTCTTCAGAGTTCTGTGCTCAGAGTCACTGTGGTCCTTATTGCCTCACACCTAAAATATAACAGCATAGATAATTATTATTCTGTTGGTTCTCCACAGTCTTTCCAGAAAGGACATGAAATCCCTTCAGCCACAGCACAGTGCATGGCATTGCCTCTGTCTCCAAATGGGAATGTCTGTGTAGGCTGAATTTAGGATTAGTGCAGGAAAATGGTGTGGTATTAGTGAAATATGACAAATAGTTCTGTACCTGAAGTATTAGTTCATATTGTAAATGTTATACACATGACTCTAAATTGTGGTGGAAAGCCACTCTGGACTGGCTTTGAAAACCATCACAGTGCTGGGAACTTCTAAAAGCTTTGTGCCTGGCTGACTGAATGCAGCCTGGTGTCCTCCAGGTGGTGAGAGCTGAGGCTGAGCCACAGCCCGTGTGTCTGTATTAGATTTCTGGTGGGATATCCCAGGGCAGCACCTTAAAATTGGCTCCAGTGTTAGTCATTTCCTGGCTGCTCTTTCCCTTTAAAGGGGATGCTATCTATGCCTATGACATAAGAATAAATACCTTAATGTAAATATTTTCCAAGTGGAATTACTCATTATTAGCACAGACAGTTGTGAAGGCAAATAAAAACAATATGTGTCAGCAAAAGCATTATTATTAAGGAATTCAGACTTCAAGCCACATCATGATTCATAGAGCACCTGACTGATTTTTTTTTTCTTTTTTGCTTCTCAGTTTCTTTTTTCCTCTTCACTAAATATGAAAATGTCTTATGGGCCATATTTCCTGTATTTATGGATCTGACTGATACCATGCCACAGGTTAACCAGAAGGCTTGTCTGATTAACTGGGAGCATTGGGTAACGTGTCTGCTGAAATGTCTTGTGAGTGAAGGAGACATGGAGAGGGTGCCATTAGGCTAAAATAAACCAAAATAAACCTGCAAACAGGCCTAAAAAAGGTCCACCTGGAATGAGAGCATGTGGTGAGATGGGAAGACAGACAGAACTTTATTTTTACTGTAAAGAAAAGGTGCAAAGCTCATCTTCAGTGGACCCTGCTTGGAGCCTGTGCATGTCAGTGCTTTCTGGTCAGTGTGTTCTGCATTCAGGTGAGGCATCAAGGAGGTGGTGAATACTGTGGGGAAATGAAGTAGTTAAATAATCATTAAATAAATTCTGAATTCCCCTCTAGTTTACCCTCAGATTTTCAGACTGTGTTGAGAAACTCTTTTGCAGAGAATGGTGCAGGTCTGAACTTCAGTGCCAGAGGGCTAGAGCAGGATTCCTGTTTGGCTGTTGTTGCTTTAGACTCACTGCAAAGAGAACTTCTAAATTTTTAACTTTTTTCCTTCCTTAAGAATACTTTGCATGGGATCACATCACTATAGTAATAGATTTTTATACTTCTTGAAATAGGTGAAGAAGAGAGGATGAAAGATTAATTAATTACAAATTATCTAGTCTGATGTTTTAAGTAAAGTTTTTGGGGATTATTTAGGGTATTTTTAATTTTTATTTCCCCACTGAATGAGTTTGTGATACTTTCCTGCCTCAGGTCTCTTAAATCACAGCTGAATCTCTTTTATGAGGCCTAAGGGAAAGTTGAAGGTTCTGTTCCTTACTTTCTTTTGTAAATATGTTACAGTCCATTTCATCTAAAATCTGGCTCTTTGCACAGCTGGTTGTTGAGTCAGTTCTATGGGCTGTACTGTGATTTAAATCACTTCATAACCTGCCTTTACGTCTGATCCTTTTTCACATATGAAGAGCAATAGTATTGATGTGGATGTAGATTTTAAAAGTGCACTGTGGTTTCCCTGGACATCTAAAACTGTGTTATGTTTCCTTTATAGATCTGGTATGTGCTAAATAGAAAAAATAGTCTTCATCCTAACCCATGTTTTTAAAAAATGACTACATATTCACTCTTAAGTAATACTCACAGCAAATAATTCTTTCACTACTTAGTTTATATCAAAAATGTACCAAGTTTTACCTGATTCTTGTCCAACTGAAATGAAGCAAGAGGACAGGAAGGTATATTAAGATGAATAACATTTATTTCAGAGAGATGTATGGCTGATGCACTTTTCATTGTCTGAAACTCCTCACTTTCTACTCTCTGAAGTGATTTTATTCTGTATGCTCCCTCAGAGCTAATCAGTAAACCACTATCAGCCCTTATGTAGAAACCCATAAAATAACTGCACATTAAATTTATCATCTTGGGTTTGGTGCAAACTTCATGATTTGAGGAAGTCAGGAGCTTTGTTTTCTTACTTCTGCTTTTTAGTAAAAATCATCATTTCCACAGATTTCCCAGGCTCTGTCAGTGAGAATACGAGAATTTTGCTCACAGAACTATATTGCAACGTTATCTGAAATCCAGTGGGTGATGAAATCAACAGTAGGAAACAATACCAGTCCACTGACTGGAAATACCCCCAGTGGCACCCCCTGTGCACTTGGGGCTGCTTTCCATCCATCAGCCACTCACTGCAACTCTTGTCTCAATTTGCCACAACTGCTTTAAGGTATTTGACTCTCACACCAAGTTCACAGGTTTATAGAGACAACTGTATTTCCCAGGCACAAACATTTGATGTTTTGCTATTTGTCAAAGAGAAGAAAAGGAACACTGAGAAGCACCACGGTCTCGTGTGTAAGGAATTTGTGGGAAATGATCTAAACTTTGCATGTTTTGCTGGCTTTATCTATGAAGCTTAAATCAAGATCCTGTTTTTTCTGCAGCTGAAGCTGACAGCTGGTGAAGCAGGATAAAAACTTTGGGGGTTTGGCCCATCATTACTGCTTTATAGTGAAAACTTTTAAGTGTCTGAGCTTAAAAGTGTAATGTGTGTCCTCCAGGAGTACATGTTTGTTCTTGATTCTCTGATCTCTTGTTTTCTTGCCAGAGGGGTAGGTGGATTTGCTGTGCTGTGGAAATATGACTAAGCTTGGCCTGAAACTTAACAAATTGTACACTCTTTGCTTATAATTATTAAACCACAGGTTAGCAGATTCATTTTTAAATCAGCAGAGACCATGAGACTCCCCTTTCTGAACTAGGAGATGCCATGAATAGATGATGGAGCAGAAGGAGTAGAACTCTTCAGTATGCAACTCTGAGGAGCCCATCCTCCCTCTTGTTCATATATCAAAGGTCTAATTTTCACTCAGGTGATTGCTTTTTGCTACAGCAGTTTTTCAGTGCTTCAAAATCCTTTCTTAGAAAACATTGCTTTTTATCCTCTCTCCTCTCCCAAATCAAATTTACTATTTTATGACTTGGTCAGCTTTTCCTGCATTTTCTTCTGTGAAATGACACCAAGTCCCACAAATGTCCAGTGTTTTCTTATTGTACAGCCAGAATAAGTAGGAATTATGGCAGCAACTCCATGGTAGATAGAATCCATCCACAACACAGATTGGAAACAGCTCAGGCTACCAGGAGATCCTGAAGGACCAATATAGCTCCTGTGCTGCAAAACTGTGGTATCACTTGCACTGTGATTTATAGTGCTTGGGATCTCTCTGATCATTGACCAAACAAGTGCATTCTCTTTCTATTGTATCTTCCATCCAGTGTGCACCTCTTCCATATAAAAATCTTGCTGAATCCCTTAAATTCCCACTGTGCAGCTGCAGAGTACTGCTTTGGTGCTGTAGATAAACAGTATTATCTTCCTTGATAATGTAACTCCTTATTCCCCAACTTGACTTCTTGACAGTATCAAGATAAAGTCCCTGTGCATTTTGTTATAGATTTTTTTTTTTTTTTTGAGTGCTGTCTGGCATGCCCAGTCAACTTCCATTTGCAGATTTTTAATTGGGAAGAAGGAGGTGGCAAATATTTCCTTTTAATTACAACATGACTGTAAAATCAAAATAGAATATCAAATTCATTGTATTTGCTAGGGCTGTTAAGGCTTATCGTCTTCATTTTCAGCTGCTTTCTGAGTAATGAAA
Source organism: Scytalopus superciliaris (assembly GCA_013400415.1). Lineage (NCBI taxonomy): Eukaryota > Metazoa > Chordata > Aves > Passeriformes > Rhinocryptidae > Scytalopus > Scytalopus superciliaris. The sequence continues at coordinate 367,844 of VXBX01003483.1, forward strand.
AGCAGAAATTGTACAATTTTCTTTTTTTGAAGAAAAGTAATAACCAGAACACGGTGATGATAGTTCAGGGAAAAAGTAATGTGATGCCATTGAGGCCCTGTGCAGCCCAGTGCCCAATTACTGTGGGGGCTAAGTCCAAAGAATAGTGGCAGAAGAACAGAACAATGAAATGCTCCCCACGTGCTCTCATGGTATAGACAAGTCAATCCATCATGAGTGCACAGCCTTGCATCTGGGAGATCCAGATGATACACACTGGGGTTTTCCTGTATCAGCAGTAGTGTCTCTATTGTTGCCTTTTAAAAGCTCTTTCCTAGCAAGGCCTAGGGCATGATTGAAATGCTTGTTATTGCACTTGCTCTGCCTCAATCAATCTTCATGTGTGATACAAGGCCAACCTGGTCTCGGGCTCTTTATCTGCCCCTTCTGCTTGCACTTGTTAAGAATTGTTAAGAATGCACTTACTGACCTAAGAGCTAACACTTTCTTTTATGTGAACCGTATCCATCTACCACATAGAGAAGAGAACACCTTTTAATTGTGATTCTAATCGCTCAGTGCAAAAATATTTGTCTTAACTGACTAATTCCCAGTCAAACCTTCATCTTGCTGCATTTATGGCTGTGGTTTTGTAATGTACATTCCTGTGGATTATCTTGCAAGCTGTCCCATGGGTGTGTTGAGCATCCAAGCATCCTTGCAAACAGTTGCTGCAGATGTATAGCTGTAATTCAGGTGAATCATCATTCCCCTTGTTAAAGTTTTACAGCAAAATATTTGGCTAAATGCAAATGGGAGAGGTCTATTTAGGGATCAGATTAAAAGCAACCTAGCTTTGTCATGCAAGGAATAAAATTGCCTTGGACATGCAGTTTATTTAGGTTTAATAAGTCCACAGTTGGGCAGTATATTTAAAAGTTAAGTGCTGTTCTACTGTCAAAATACTCGGGGTTTGATGCACTGTCAATGTGTTATCAACACAAGACCCTCACATAGGATTTCTGCAGTAAAAAGCTGGTGTAAGCAGTCATTTGCAGGAACACAGTGGGTTTGAATCTGTATTGCATGAGGAGAAGGGTAACGTGACCTCAACACACATGGCTCTGACCTGGGTCGCTGGAGGAGGCGTTGACTCAGAGCATCACTGCTGAGGCTCCCAAAACTCTGGCTATAAACAACCCCACATTGTCCCTGCAGACGTCCAGCTGTCCTTTCTCAGTCCTGCACTATGAATATGCCTGAAAGTGCTTTGTCATCAGGAGATGCTTCAAGTAATCCATTATATTATATTGAACTTAGATAAAACCCATCTGTGGGCTGTGTGGTCAAGAAGGCACAGGGCAAAAGCTGTGCTGGCACAAATGTCATTTGATCTGGTGAATGTTTAGTGTCATCTTGAAAATAAGAACAGAACAGAAAATTCAGCTGCCCATACTGTAGCATCTAAGGGCCTCAGAAAATGCAGGAGTAATGTGGAAAAGGAAAAAAATACCTTAAACCTGGATTTCAGCTCTGGCAAATTGAAATGTCGAACTTGCTGCTTCTTCCAGATCATGGCTGTTTATTATGTTTTTTTTGGTCAACATTTTTGTCTTCCTGTTGTTTGCTGGTTCATTGACCAAAATGTCTCCTTCTGGTTGGAATGTTTATATATGCTCATGTCCATTAATTCAAGTAATTGTAAATACCACTATCCTACAGAGGTCTGTTTGTTCAGAATTCAACCACGTAATTACTTGGTGCAGGAGAACTGGCCATAACATTCCCTGCTGTGATCAGAAAGCCTCAGTGGCTTTTGGGGGAAAAGTGAAGCAACTGAAAGATCTTACAGAGTTCTGTACCCTGCTTTAGTTTTATGACCTTAGAATATTTGGATCTGTTTACTCCTCATGCTGTAACTTTGTCCCAGTCTCTTTCCCGTGTTCCTGTAAACAAAAAAAAATTCTGCTAAACGTCATGTATGCTCAGGAAAGCTTAATACAGCATTGTGACTAGAGTAGATTTTTAAAAGATTGACATTTCTCAAGTAATAATACAACTGCTTCCAGCAGAGGCTTTCATAGCTAAATTCCTTGCCTGTTGGTACCACAGCCATTTGAGAAGGTTGTCCCATTCTGCAGAGCAAGGAACTGAAAGACAATTACAGTAATTCTGTATCTGACTGGCAGATGTCAGTTCTCTCATTTCCACCTCGTGGCTGTGATTCCTGGCCAAGCTCTGCCTTTCTAAGCTTATTTTTCCCCCTGCATCACCCTGGAACCCAAATCAAGTATTGCACCAGCGAGTGCTCAGAGGACAAATCCTCTGTGCAGAGGTCCAGTCACTCACACTCACCCAGTACAGCCATTCAGACCTTGTCAGCCAAACCTAAGGCCACCTCTAAATTCACTATTTTAGTTCATATTTTAACACAGAATGACTAACCTTCAGGAGGAGTTTTCCTACCTTGTTTTAGACCCTCCTTTAGCCAAGGGGAATAATTCTACAGGAGCCCTAAAGCAGATGTGAAATAATCAGCTCTCAATATCAATGCACACCGGTGTCCTTGGTTATATTCCCTTGACAAAACCCATGGCTTGTCAACAGTTTTACCTGGCAAGGGCACTGAGCAGGTAGGCTGCCCTGCCCTTGCCCACCTGCAGTGGAGGGCTGGAGAGTGAGAGTCTCTCTTCATCCCTCACAGGACTCTGTCTTGGCACCTAGCTGGAAATTTAGCCTTTCAGAGGGTCTTGTGTCTGAGGCATAGACATCCTATTCATCCCAGCTAACTGTGAGGTAGGACCTACATTCCTGGGCTGGTATCTGCTGCTGGCTTGCTGCTTGCATAGAAAATACTGACTGGTGGCATCTTTTCTTGGCACACTTTCCCTTTAGGTTCTCTGTAGAAAACACAGAGTAGTAGGTTGCTTCCTCTGGGAGCTTTCTGTGTAAGGCTTTTCAGAGAGCTGTTATTGCCAAATACCTTTAAGAGATGGAGCCACAAATCGGAATAGAAGTAAGCAGAAAGAATCTATGCTTCAGACACAAGAGGGACTGAAATTTAATATGTGACTTCATGGAAAGTCCTGACCTCAACACGTGCTGCTGTTTTGGCTTTTTCTCTTTTTAGTCTCTCCCCATGCCTCAAACAGAGCACTGAGAGCAGCCATGGCCTCAGAGATCCCACGCCAAATGGAAAGAGAGCAGCACTAAGTTTATACAGCGTTCATTAACGTGGTGGCTGACACTCCCTTTTGGATGCACTGTGTTCTATACCTACAGATAGTAAGTGGTGAGTGCTCCATAAAAAACCCCCATTGTTAACCGAGAAAGTTAAGTAACTTGCCCAAGGACACACTTTGAAGTGGCTGGTTCCACCCAGGTGGATTTTTGTGGTGCACCACCGAAAGCAGCTCAGCATGAGCACAAGGGGGTCACTTATACAATCTTTTAGCAGTAAGCTGCAAAGGTCAAGTTTTCTATATTATGCAGAGTAGGTCCTGATTGCTTTGTTTCAAGGGATTAGAAATTAGTTCAGACTGAAATGGGAAGAGGTGGAAGCAACACTTATTCCCAACTGTTACTGTGTTTCTCATTTGCTGTACTGAGAGTCTACAGCTGTGTAATTGTGAAGGCAATTTTAGACTCTTTTGTGCTTGAGAATACACTGAGTTATGTTTCACCTGTCTGTCTCTGGAGAAGAAAAGCTTTAATTAAATCTTACTTTAATTATGTCCCATCTATACAGTAGCTTAATGCATTATGAGAGCATGACATTTCCTATATCCCTGCCTTCTGGGAAGGTTTAGATGCTGAATCCTCTAATACTGTATAAAGTTATGTGCTGCTATTAAATGAATATGTGAAACAAGATTATTAATATATGCATTGTTATAATAATTGCTAAGTAGTGGTGAGCACCTGAGTGATTAAAGTATGATCTGGAACTTTCTTCTGAAATAACAGAATTCTCTGTTCCTGTAGAAATTCTCCAGCACTGGTGGTCCTGGTGATCTGCTGGTAATGCTGGTGTCCTAGATCAGAACCTTATTTCAGAAAACCCAGTATTTTTTCAGTGTCACTGGTAACCCTATACATTAGCATTCTGTGCAGTTCCAATACATAGTTTAATTAAAAACACCAGATCTTTGCAGGTTGTCTTATCTTAATTAAGCTAATGAGAATGTCATAGCTTCTGATATTTATTGAAAATAATGTCCTTGAAATGAACTTTCAGGCATTATTTTATTACAAGCTGTGAGTGCTTATGAGCAAGAGCTTATTAGGAATGTGCATAAACAAAATATGAGGTTTTTAATATCCTGTGCTGAGTATCCATTAGTCTTTCTCAACCTAGCTGTTAATAGAAATTGAAGCTGATAAAAGGAATAAGAACGAACAGCCATGGACTTCCCTGTGTGTCCCCCAACTTCGGTAACTTAATCCTCAGTGAAAAGTTTTAGAATAGCAGTAGATGTTTTAAATATTTTCAATATATACAATGGGGAATTACATATTTTCTACAAGGGAAGAGCTACACATTGATACCTTTTATATAGATACAGTTTTCTATAGTTCTTCTATGTTACCTTTCAAGTTGTCACAGCTTGAGATGTGAATCTGCTTGGTTATAAGGTAACCCAGCAGGCAGCAACTGAAAATGACATTTGTCTCAATGCATCAGAGTAAATATTGTTCACTTGAAGATGACACATCTCTCCAGGGCATCAGACAGACTCCCCCGGAGGTGAATGTGCATCCACGCAGGAGGCATAATTTGGATTGGTTTTGCTCCACCCCTGTTTACTTTTGCCCTCCAGTCAGTTATGTTGTCCAGACCTGTTTGCAGTCAGTTGCATTATCCCCCAGCCTTTGGTGTCTTCTGCACATGCCTGTCTCTTGCCTTGAAAACATGAACTCCCAGACCATTCCTTTCATGTTTGGTCTTACTCTCCTCTCACAGACAGATCACTGCCTTCTCTGACAGCAGTGGCATGTGATTCCAGCAATTCTGAATAGAAACTCCTATTTAAAATATATTTTCCCTTTTCAAGAGGTATGAGGCAGCAGGAAAGTGACAATATTTTGCAAGGAAGAATTGAGAGGTGGTGGTAAGGAGCCTGTGGATACAGACATTACATAAGCTTTGAAATCTATCTTAATGCTGAGTAATATGACTTTGTACCTCGGCAATTTTTCCACGAGTACAAATTTAACCTTGGTCACAAACTAATTGTTATTTTTTGAAAAATCTTCCTCCATATTTAGCACTGTTTGAGGCTTACTTAGAAAAATGTACTAGTGCTGCAAACACCTTATCTCAGGAGTGTGTGTGTAGCAGATAACAGAGCAACAATGCACACGGCTTATCTTGAGGGAACTGGTCTATCAAAGGGTGTCTGTCCTCTCAGTGCTTGGTATTCCATAACGTGCCCTGTGTTCCAGTTCCAGTATCAGGCATTTGTTCCTTCAAAGGACCTACAGGCTGATGACATTTGAACTCCCAGCAGACTGGTGACATGGAAGCCTCTCTCAGAGTGTTGCTTACTGCAAAGCAGGGGTTGGTTTCTGTCATCTCCAAACCCCTTTGCTGTTGCTCTCAAGAAGGTGAGGTGTAAATGCACAGGCAAGGCAATTGTCTTCCTCACCCACTCCACTACTGCAAAGGATCAAGGTCTTGTAAATCAAGTCACTGCCGGCCAAAAAATATCAGATACCTTTTGTATAAATTCTTTTGTACACAAGGCCTCAAATTTACTGCTCAGAAGCACAAGACACATTCATAACTGGTAACCCTGCTTTTGTCAAGCCCTGTTTCCACTGGGAGTATGTCAGCATAAAGAAGCAGTGCAATGCAGCAGGAGTGGTGGAGTGGAGTCTAACTGTGTCAAGGACCTGATATCCATGCTGTTATTTTATACAGTCTTCATAAAGATACATCTTATATGTATGTAGGCCTGAACTGGATGTAATTCCCTCAAGGAAGAGAGCAAAGGAAGCAGCACCAGATTTCAAAAGATCAGAGAAGGAAATGTATTTTCATAAATACACATCCTTTCTCATACACCATCATATGGTGGGAGTTGGGCATGTGCTATGATGCCTTTTGGGGTATATTATAGGCCAGTGCAGCCTGCTGTTACCCTGCACTTGTCTGTGCACTTGTTGGGAAATCTTGAAATGTACAGAAGGAAGATGGAGAGGCAGAAAATGACTTAAAATGTGCAGAGATAATCCCACTTTGTGAGCACAAAGGCTGCAATTTGTCCTCTGCTTTCCTTCTGCCTGATGACTTCAGTTAGGACCAGGGAGAGCCTGATCATCCAATTACTTGCCTTCACAGTGTTTCACATGGGCAGTCTCTGGATTAAAGAAAATAATTCAGTGGCCAATGTTCTCACCTAGTTTTTAAAAAGTTACAATAAGCTTTATTGTAATACTTCCACCTCCTGGTTTCAGGCGTGCTGGCTATGTGACATATTCTTTCTAGCTTCCTCTTTGGAGACATCATTCTTCTTGTCATTGCTCATATGTTTCACTAGGACTCTGCTGGGTTGCTGTTTTAATAAATCCTACACACTTGAATTCTCATCCCCTTCCCCTCCTTCATTTTTAAGCAGGTATCAGTTAAACTAATAGCCTTATATATCTCCTGAAGATGGTCCTGTTAGACTGGAAACTGGTTCACTGATGCATAGCATTTGCATAGGAGCTCAGCAGCTTTTTGTTCACTGGGGGGTTTCTCCTTTACCATAGCTCATTTCTACTTGTGTGTACTACTGTAATGTGGCTTTTTTCCTCCCGTCCAGCTGAATGCCAAGAGCAGTAAGGGAAGGAAGGCAGCAAAGAATTGCCATTAGGCATGGTGGAAGTATTCTTTACTGCTTGATGTCTCTGCTTTTGAAGGATTGATTATCTTTCCTTTGATAGCACCCATATTTCTCTCTCTGCCTTCTATTTGTAATAGTTTCTGAAATTTCAAAGTAATGCTTTTCCTTTTCACTATGCTTAGGGCTATTAACTGTCTTAATAGTAAATGCTTCATATGCTTAAGTTTTGTCAATGCAAGAGTTTCCTTGCAGAACTGCTACCAGAAAATCAGTTTAGTGTACAGCTTTTCTGAGGCTTATTGTTGCTGTGACTCAAATATCAGATAAAGCTTGAAAATAAATCAGTCCCCCTCTTTAGAAAATCACACTGGTATGGTTTCTTTGGAAACATTTGCCAGTGTCTCACATTTAAATAATGGCGAAGATAGATATTGAAGCTAAATAATGGCCAATTGTCTCCAGTGTCCTCTAACAGTCAATGACACACCAAGGCTTCATGGCTGTCATGAGGCAGTCCATGACAACGCAGGGGATTCCCAGAGTGACAGCGTGAATAGCCTGCTGACCTTTCCCTCCCGAAGTTTTCCGCCTGCCACTTGGCAGAGGCCGGGGGACAGGAGCAGGCTGTTGTGCCTCTTGCCATTTACCTTCCTGTCTACAGCTCTTCGTCCATCACACCGTTCATATTGGTAATTCCCCGGACATTTACACTGTGGCACTTCTATCAGGAAGATTTTATAGTTTTTAAAACAAACCCATAAAATCCTGTAGGAAGAACTGCGGTTTTTCAAAGATGTATGAGTAAAGATTCAAATATGATGGGGTTTTTTGCTTGTAAAGATACAGGATTTTATTTTCATTTATAGCTGAGGTCACAAACAGTTCTGCAACTCCTCTTCTCCCCTCTGTATCACCTTTTGAACTTGGTTGGAGTTTTGTCATCTGTTTTTGTAGGCTACAGATGAGACAAAGGTATGCAGCTCTCTAATCTGCTGTTTCTGCTTCAATGAGGGTGAAAGAGCTCTGGATTTAAGACCCCACTTCTGTTTCCCTTGGCTTTCAAAGATCTCAGATACTTCCTTGTGCTTTTCAGCTGCTAACCTGAGTCAGCTCTGATCTGGGTTGTAGCTGCCAGTGTCTGTACATGGGACAATTATAAATGCATGACCTAATTGAGGGAGGAAAGCATTGAGGAGCCGGGGTCGTGTCCCAGCTTGGTCAGAGTCACTGTGCCTTCAAAAGGAGGAAGGCAACAATATTTCTGTATGTCATGAATATATCTGAGGATGAAATACATTGAGTGTGGTACTCTGGGTTACCATAACAATGCAATCAGAGTCTGGACAGCTGCTTGGCCCTCTCTCAGTGAAGTATCATCAGGTAGTTGGAAGATAACAAATAATGTGGCTTCTCATGTTTTATCTTCTGCTTTGGCCATTTCTGAGTGTTTTCAGTCTTTTTAAAGTATTTTGTCCAGTAAGTTCCCTCAAGACCTCAGTACACTGAGGGTTTCCACTTCTTAAGAGTAAAAGCCCGTTAACCATGGAAATTTCCAGAGTCAGATGGAGTCAAATTATTAAAATATGCAGCTCTTCTATGGTATAATGGTCTCTGTCTGTGGCATTAATCCTTCTCCTTTTCATACAATGCACTTGAAACGCTGCTTTTCTCTGTAGGCGGCAAGTATTGTCATAACTTCACTTCAAGAACTATTCACCTTTTAAATGTAGAAAACAGTTCTCATTGTGCTTCAGCTAAAGAATAATCCCTTTTCTTTTGCTCCTTCATCCTCCATGGTATGCTGATGATAAGTGAACTCTCGAGCAGTTACAATTTCACAGGAGCTTTCATGGATTGCAGAGCTCTGGGTTTTTCAGATACCATGCGTTCAATCAGCATCACTTGGAATGTCTCTCTGTTTTTAAATCTGACCTGTTAATGTCACTACATTCATCCTAAATACTGCATTTTACAGTGGGAATTCTTGTGGTTCTCTCCTTAATGTCTTCTCATTCTTTTTTTCTGAGCAGCTGTTGGTAGCTCTCCCTACTGCTGTCAACTCTTAAACCTCTGCATTACAAACTGCAGGCCAGAGTGAACTTACTACATTAAATTAAGGCTCTGCAAAGTTGGCTTACAATGCACATTAGGAGCCCAAAAATAAAGAGAAATGGAAAACTGAGCCATTCCTAATGTAATGTGCTAAACTTAGTTTACACTTTGATCCGTGAATAACTAGAACATTAGAAACCTTTAAAATAATATTATATACAAAAATCCAGCTGGTGACATTCTTGCTGCGCTGCAAGTATAGAAACAATAATGCCAGTGTTAGGGCCACAGCACTGCTACATCAGATAGAGAAAAAGCACGAGAAAGGCCTCCCTGGAAACACAGAGATGTTGGAAAACTAATGCTGAGTTCTGTAAACCTGAGCCCGCTCTCTAAACTCATCAGTTGATAAGACATTCTGCTCCCAGTATAAGCAAAAATGTAGCAGATAATTATTAATTACATCACCACACCTATGCAATAGAGTTCACTGGAGTTATGTAGGAGTTGACTGTATTCAAGCAGTTTCTTTTGATGAAGTAATCGGGCTGCTTCTGGGGTCTGTTTCAGCTGCTAGGGGCGTGCTTCAAATGTAAATGACTGCCAAATGGATTCCTTCTAAATTCCAACCAATTAAAATACATTTAAAGTGCAGCTGGTGGAGAGCAAAAGGCTTATAATTGCGTAAGAAATGTTTGAGCATGAAACAAATCCCTGAAGTTTAGTGAGCAGCAATTATTAAATACTGTATTTGTGAAGAAGTAGAGCAATCAAACAAAGAGCCTTCCAAAACTGCAGTCAGGAGCAAAGATGACACTTTTACCAGCACCTTAAAAGAGACAAAGCAGGGAGTGTGTTTGTTAGGGTGTCAGTTTTCTACCCTTGGCTCTTTAAACCATGCAAGTTTGGCAGCTTGCCCTATGTGGTGCTGCATACAAATATTGACAGAACAGTGTGGTATTTGTTAAACCCCTTCTTGGGAAGCAAGTGATTGAAACTCTGAAGGAAGATCTGAGAGCCTCAGACATTATATTTTTTCTCAGTAGCACTATAATATTTACAGAATGAAACAGAAAATAATGAATGGGGTGTAATGAATGACCTTCCTTTTCTGCTTTGCCTTGTAAGTAAGGACAGATTTTTTTGTTTAATGCTTTAAATGTTATTATAAAAGGGGTTTACAGCTAGTAGCACTGAAAGATGCCATTAACACTTTTGATTTAACCTCATGTTTTGGGAAAAAGCTTGGCTGATAGAGCAGACCTTGTAAATAGGTGAAAGACTTTAGCCAGGAAGTAGCTGTGTGCAGATGCTGCAGATAATGAGTTCTATAGATGCACAAACCTTTGCAGAGCTTTGAGTACACATCTCTATTTGAATGTTGGTACTTTCCAGACATTTTATAGTCAGGCTTGCATCTGCCTAGAAGTGACATTTCTAATTTTTCTGCCTTTACTATGCTTTTGCAAAATTAAATCTTAACCTGTTCAGTAGATCATTGTGCTGATTTTAGAAATGGAAACAAGGATTTTTATAGACAGTTCAGTGTTTTTTTCTGTGTAATATTTTATCTGATGGTACTGCCTTTAACCTTTTAGTATAAAGCAAACTGTTGAAATCAGGTGAATCAAAAGTATTCTGTATGTTATCTCAGGTTTTTCTTGTTTCAGGAAGTAAAAAATGAAATTGAAAAAAAAGTTTTCCAAAAGTAGCAACTACTGGTTTCTACCATCTTATTACATGAAATTCATGTAAAATATTTTGAAATTCCTGATTGCTTTCTCTTCTAGCATATCCTAGTCAGTCCATTTTGACTTCACTTTTGTTAGCAGTGAGTAAAGACTCCTGCAAAGTTCCTGGTGACAGATCATATGGCAGCAGTAGGGGTTCACTTAAATGTGCCTTGTTAATTGCTAATGTGTAAGTAGCACAGAGCATGTGCCAGAGGCAGCCACATAAGAAGTAACCTTATTGCCAAAAGAAATGTCAATTCAATTATAAAATCAAGTTTTAAAGATATTTGTCAAGAAACATAAACATGAGTACACATACACTATGAAAATAACTGTAATGCAGTTAATCCCCCAAAATTCAAGTAAATCAACATTAAGAATCTCGAAATTAAGGGGTTGGTTTTCTTTTTCAAATACCCTTATTGACTGACAATAATTACAGAGGACAATCTATTGAATGGATTGAAATTACTTTATTTGGGTAAGTCCAACTCATCACCAGCCACTGTTACAAAATTAGGGCCACTGTTAATACCAGTAAGTATTGTGGAAAGAGACATGTCTGTTTATGAAATACTGACTATACACAAAATTATAAAAATAATGTCCATAAGTTTTAGCACCTGATCTGTAACAGGATTAAATGTTTGATACAAGCCTCAAGCAGGAGAGTGCAAGGAGCAGTTAGCTGATTGTAAGGCAGATTTTTTTATTTTTGAGATCTACAAACAATGCAATATAAGTAATTTTCTATTACAAAACACTAAATAACCCTTTCTAAAGTTGGTACATGAGGAAGCTGATAACTGAACGTAGAGTCAGTGAAAAGCAGGCTGCTAGTTGTCTTTTTTTGATGGAATCTCAGGGCTAATAATGACAGAACTTCTCTCAAACTAAGCCTCTGTCTTAAACAGGCTTGACTCACTCAGTATAAATCAAAAGATGAATCCAGGTCCTCCTGCATGATAACATTTTCCATGTCATTTACATTTCCTTTATGCACATGTGCAATGATGGGTGTATCCCTTAGGTCCAGTGGTTCATCTAATATACCAGTTACCTCAAGGAAAGCAAGAGGAAAGTGTACAAAGAGGCAGGTGCAGGGGCTGGTTTAGCCCCCTGTATTTCCTTCCTGATCTCATTGTACCAGTGCTGGGCTGGGGTTTAGCTGTTGGCAAATCAGAGTCTCCTTTTGCTGCACTCTCATCAATCAGGGAGGGAGTGTCTCTTCAGGGGCCTCACTGGCCTGGGCACTGCTGCCTGGGCTCTGGAGTTTGGTGCAGCTTTCCCTGAGCTGCATATCAAACTTTCCCAACTGCACTTTCCCACTTCTGCACAGGTGTTGAGGAAACACTTTGGGAATACTTAAATTTTTTTCTAGGTGTCCCCAAGGTTAAATATCCTTTGGAAAGCTAGCTTTCTGTATTGTTTCCTTGGATATTAGCCCTTAAATTCTGTCAAAACATGGGCAGGTTTCTGCTGAGCTTTTCCCCAGAATGACTTGCTGAAAAGTTGTACAACTTCAGTGTTTCTCCACAGGGAAAACTGCCTAAGTCCAGCTGAAGGGTCGGCATAATTTATAATGGCAAGCAGATGAGAACTTGCCTGGAGTTTTCCCCTGGGTGGTATTACTCAGTGATTCTGCTACAGTAAAAGCCACTACTACTTCATGTCTTTGGCAGGTCAAACTCTGAAATTTTTGGGTGTTTGAACATATACCTTCCTTTATTAAAAGCCTTGCGTGGAGTCTGCAATGGTTATACTGCCCATAGGACTGGAGAATGGCTGTTCTGCTGGTTTCCTGAACAGCAAAGTGCTCTTTGGTTTCTACATCTATTAATTTTAGGTAGGATTTACTAGTCCTTCTCTTATGATCTTGCTAGTGCTCTAGAGAACTCTTGAGGACAGAACCTGGCCCCATATTTAAGGGAAGTGGTACAGCAGTGAAGGGATATCAAGTTAATTAATGGATAAAGATCAAAGTTTGACCCAAACTGAAGCCTAGCTAACAGCAAAACTCCTTGTAGCTAGCCAGAAGGCAGGTTTTTCCTAAGTCTGTGGTATTCTCCAACAGATTGAAAGTGAAAATTGATGTTGATTGCAAATAGAATTTGTCATTGACATTGAAGTTGTGTCTGATAGTTTGCTCATAATCTTGTGACCTGTGAACTGAAAGCAAGTGCAGCTACTGCATTGTGTCTTTATAGAGATTGCTGAAAGCAACTAGAATAGCACTCATATTTCTTCATCTTCAGACAGTAAGCTTTGATCCTCAGAGAGGTGACCAGTTCTTGCCTCACTCTTCTTTTACTCATGATTTACTTGAAAAGCACAACTGAAGGACGTTTTATGTCCTTTGCTGGTGGTATCAAAAAGCCACACCACAGATCGCTCTTGCCCTTTGGACATGGTTGCTATTACAAAACAAAGCCTGCTGGGGAAGCAGTTCTGGGATTTTTCAGTTTGTGGGATTTTTTTCCATTTTCTTTGGTTAGTCATTGATTTGGTTAGTATTTTCTAGAGATCACATGCAGTAGAGTTGAGGGACAAGTTGCTGTGAGGACAGACAATTATTACCAACATAGAAGTCGTGTAATAAATGGTGGAGAGTGCACATCATGCTGAGTATAATTTTGGTAGGAATGATTTCCAGCAGGAATTAGTAGAAGGTAAGCAGGGCCAATCTGAATGTAGTACAGGAGATCTCTTACTGGCAGGGCTCTTTGAGCACTTGTCACTATTTGTGCAGCTAATTCTTTGGTAAACTTCTTTATTCTTTGTGCTACAGTGATGTGGATAAACAGAGCAATCAACAGTCATTGACTAGTCAAAGACAAATGATCAATAGTCAATGACAAAGCATAAACTTGAATTACCCAAATTATGGAACTGGCAATACTGGGACAGGTTGTTCTTCAAATCTGGGAGCTTGTAAGAGCTCTGGCAGCCCTCTCTGCAGAAATTCACAACAGTGAATTTATCTCTTACTCTGTGGTGTTTAAAGAGATCCTTTCGAGTCTCACACTGTCTGAGAGCCTGTGGATAAACTGAGAAGATCAACCTCCTCAAAGCTGCTGGTGCAGTTTGTTGGTGGCACAACAGGCAGCTCCCCAGCCTCTCACCTAAGCAATAAAACCATCATGCACACAGGGAAGTTGTTGACAGTCCTCTCCCTCCTAGAAAGCAAGTCTAATGAAACCAGTATTTTAGTTATCCAGAGTCAGACAGTTCAGGGCAGTAGTCCAGAACCCTAATGTTGTTGTGGTAACTAGTGTTGATAAATGAGGACATCCCACTTAAATGAGATTTTAAGGCCTTGGTGATTCACTGTGAGTAGCTGTGGTTCACAAAATTGATCTTGGGCCTTAATGAAATTATTGTTTCAGACAGACACCCTGCCTGCAGAGATGAAGATATTTTCCTGTCCAAAGTCAAGGAGTTGTTCCCTTCCTCTCTTCTGAGCCACTAAGCAGGAATTCAGCATAACTTTGATATGACTTCTGTTGTTGCCCACATGAATGTTGTCTTTGTCACATCAAGCCAGGAGAACTTCACACAGATAGGCAGCTGGACTCATTGCTGTGAGCTCGGTTTCTGTAGGGTTAGGCTGTGTCTCTAGGCACCAATTTTTATAAATGTGATTGCTCAAATGAAGGAATTGCCTTTATTTCTTTCATTTGTTGGAAGAAAAGTAATTTACTTCTGTTTTCCAGCTGTTGACCCTCACTGGCTCAGTTTTGTGACTAGTCCTAAAGAAAAAGTCATTCTTTATTCTTTCCAAATTACCTTTCCAGAGAAAATAATGGTAACTGTGTAGTTCCTGCTCTTTCCACTCCATCCCCTCAAAAAGAAACTGACCCACTGCAAGAGATTTTATGGAAGACAAAATGTGTTCCTGGAGCCACATTGGCATTCAAAGCAACACTGTTACCTTTGTTAGCACTCTCTGACACTGCAAGATGCAAGGAACAACTATTGCTGTCCTTGCTGGTGCAGGTGAATTTTTAAAAAATATTTCACACCTCCTTGGTTCTCCTGTGGAGAAACACAAGGCTGATTTTTTTTTCTCTTGCCATTTTTATTGCTAACACCTTATTTTTTATATTGCAACATATATGTAGTGTGAATTATTTAACATAAACGCATGAATTGTTATGCACTCTTGTACCATAGGAATACCTGCCACAAGGAATATTTGAGTATAAAATTTCATGGTTTACAAAATCCTGCAGACAATAACACAATCCTGCTTTCTTTTGCATTCTAAATCTGGGTAAGTGCTCACCTGGGAGGTTTGGAGGATTACCTGAGCTGTGCAGGTAACAGACAGTGATGAGACAGTGCAGAGCCCACTCTGATTCAGTGCTGTGGGGATATGGGATGTGCAGTTACAGATGTTCTGTGAAATGAGGTTTTGTAAAGTGCTTTGTGATTTCCTGGCCTGATGTGCATGATACAAACTTGATGTATCACTATTGACAGTAACAATTGAAAGAATATTTTGGTGACTGGCTCTCAACAACAGAGCTTTATGAGAACAGAAAGCAAGTCCCCTGTACTGCTGTTGGTCCCCTCAGGAGGCTGTGATGGAGTGCCAAAACTGAGTAATTTTGAAACTAAATATCTGTAAATGGACTCTTTGTTCATTTAAAGGAGATAGAGTATGGAGTACAAGGCTTCTCTGGGGAAAGTCATGGCTTTGTTGTGCAACACAAAGGCCGTGTTTGAATCAAGACGTGGGTACTTCTAACAAGATTTTTTCTAGCAATATAAGCCATGTGCTACAATTTCTTCAGAACCCAGTTCCTAACCCTGAAGTTTGTATCAGCTCTTTGAGATTGCCTTCTATCTCATCTTCTGAACTAACCTCTCCTTCACGATGGAGGATCTGTAAGGAGGTGTTTCCTTCATTGATCACTGAGAATTCCACACAGGTTGCACTGTGAGCAGAGACATTGTGGTAAAGCTGTTGATTTGTCCACGGTAGTGTCTGTGCCAGGACATGTAATTGGAGGGATTTTTTACCCTCCAAAGATATTTCCTTCATACCCAAGGGAAAAAAAAACACATAAGAGGAGGTGGGGAGAAGAGAGTAAAGCAATCATGAGCAAATGCTTATATTTTTTATCATTGGAATGGATCCTGAGATGGGATTTATTGCCCCTGATATATTGAATTCACTCTCTGAGCCTCAGCGCAGCTGTGATGGTTGATGTCATCCAAGAACATGCTTTATTGACATACTGGCTTGGCTTTAGAGAGTAATTTATTCTTCAGTATGATTTAAGACATCAGAATCTACATGCAGCTTCTTTGGGGCTTTGTTAAGACCAAGAGGATGCAGCTTCATGCAGCAGGTGCTGGACAGCCCAAGAAGTGCCGTGGTGGTACTCCAGGTGCTTGGTTAATGTTTACTCCCCAGGGCACCTCATTCATCCCAGCTCCTGCTGCTTCCAGCACAGATACTTTGACAGTCGGAATCAACAAAGCTGGAAAGAAGTGCAGGTTTATTTCAGAGTAAAGATTTGTTTGATGGATCAGAGAGCTTCAGTAGTGTGGCCCAAAACTCGGCGTGTTATAGAGTGATGAAAGGAAGACCAAGTAGAATTTCCTAGAGATTTACCATGAAATTCATTGGCTCTCTTCTTTTTCCCCTCTGCACTGTGTCTTTTGCTTACCACCCTAGGGAAAATCTTGTAATCTGTTTTCCTCTGCAGAACCCCTTTAATTATCGCTTAGTTTTTTATCCAACATATTTGAACATAGAAGAGGATTGCTTGAACCATCCTGATCCAGGAATAACTATCCTGAGAACAGTCTGCTGAGACCTCACAGTTTTATTTTATTCACTGGAGGTGAAGGCTTCAAGCCCATATTAAATGCTGTTGCAGATCTCAGTAAAGTCATTTTGCCTCTTTGCTCAAGGGAAAACAATGAAATAATTATTCAGGAGAAATATTTGAGAGCTCGAAGCACTTTTTCTTTGCACCAGAGCCACAACCTGGCAAACAATAAACAATGGGAAAGTTTGTCTAAGTACACAATTTAGCAGAATAAAAAAGCTGGAATTCTTTTAACAGAGTGTATTCTCTTCTCCTCAGATATTTTGAAAACTGATGTCACTTGTAATCCTTCAGGAAAGAAAAAAAATCCCCGCAGTTTGCAGTACATCAATGCAGGCATTTTTTCCCCTGACTAATCTATAAAAAGACATTGTATACAAATGTTATTTTCTCTGCCAGAAATGCATTCCTGGAACATAATAAAGGCTTCTCTGTTGTTGTACAGTAATTTGGATAATAGTTTCTCCATGAAGTTTCATAACATTTGTTTACTATAATAAATGATTAGACCAAGTGGTTTCAGCAGTCAAAACTGGAATCCTTCTGCAGTAAGCTTTCTTACTGAAATAATTTTGTACACTTTATGCCTAAAATAATTTCAAATGACAAATTCATAAGACTAACATAATATGGGTGTGAAATAAATCCATAGAGCTCTTTCTATAAAGTACAGAAAATTTTAATGGAAGGACCATCAGCTTTATAGATTAAACTATGCAAAACTTCTTCTAGAATTGTTGACAACCTGGAAATATTACAAATACACAGTTACAAATACTACTAATTTGGAACAATTAGATTGCAGCAGTTGTGTCCAACAGCACTTTTTTGCTTTATATTTGTAGTGCCTCTAGAGTTGTCTTCCCACACAATGAGCATTTCTGAAAGCCATCCTAGAGTTCTGTGAGGCAAAGCCCACAGCTTAGCTTACTGGCCAAGAAGCAGCAGCAGCAGCAGCACACAGTGCTTACCCTTTCCTGAGGAATTATAGGAACAGCAGCTGTGGGAAGTTTCCCTCTCTGTGCATGGACTTGCACATCGTTTGGTGTTGTAGTTTGTGCTTATCCCCGAGCTTGGGTCCTGCAGCGCTGCCTCGGCTGCATACCAGGCATAGCTGGTGGGCAGGGCTGGCTGGAGGAGCATCCAGAGCTGCAGGGAAAGGGTGTTTTCCTGCAGCCCCGTGGTCAGCCCTATTAGTTAAGGTGTAATGGAAGTGAATTTCAGGGGACTATTCATCTCAAATGGTTTGGGAAGTGTGGGAAGAAGAAGGAAAGGTGCAACTTTTGCTGTGTAAAATACATTGTGCTGTGCTATGTAAAGCTGAAGGGGCTGATGGTAGCAGGGCTGACACCTCTTGAGTTGGAATCACACAGCCAAACTCTGAGTGAAGTACTTGTGACCCAGCTTGTGTGCATCTGCTGCCATTGCTTCTTACAAGGATCCTTCAGCTTTGCCAGTCCTCTTTTGGAAGATGGGGGTACACTGAGTAATGCTGTGCACTCTCTCACCTGAGCTGAGATTCTCCTGCCATTTTGATTTGCTTTGTTTCCTTGGCACCTTGTCTTCACATACAGGTTGTGGTTTATGTTGCTTTGCACTAAGTAATAATCACTGAAGGTCACCAGACCAGTGTAAATGAAGGTATTTAAACTAAAGATAATGCTTGCCTGTTTTCGTTTTTTAAAGTTCTGTTCTGATGTTTTGGGGATCTGTTTTATTCCACTATTTTTCTAGTGGTGCCTATTTCATCTGAAAGATGAATCATTTGCTGATAGATTCAACAGTCATTTTCTTCACAGGGGTACTAAGTATCATCTTTCTTCATTCAAATAAAATTTGAAGTTTCACTTGGGTTCAGGAGGCATGAAGTAAGATGATGGCTTTAAAAAAATAGTATATTAGACAGTCCTTGGGACTCTGTGGTGTGAGACAAGGGAAAAATAAGAGAGAGGAGAAATCACCTACAACTTTCATTGTCTGAGGGGGCATCACTAAAAAGTTTAATGTGGTGCTCCATGAATACACTGGGAGAGCCCTCTGCTCTGCCACAAGTGCTTCAGGTCTGGAATCGAGGTAAGAGAGTCAGATTTATCCTGACTCCGGTTTTTACAAATATGTAATGCAACCTATGGCTGGAAATATTATGAGTGTTGTCACGTATCTCTCACCATGACAGTTTTTTAGCTGGAAGCATAACTGATTTCAAATATATTGGAGAATGAATGTATTTTATCAAATAATTTTTTTTTTCTAATACAGATTTTGCTTGATTCTCATCTGTAGGCATATTTGCCACAGTTTTTAGTTTTGTGTTAGTTCAATAATATTGTCCCCCCGCCCACAAGAATTTTCCTTTTTCCTTAAATCAGATCTCCGCTTTCAATAACTTCATGGGGATGTTTCATTTTCATGAGTGGCTTTTAGGGCTCTCTGAGCCCTGCAGTGCTGAGATCCCTTTGCATCCCCTTGCATCTTCCCATCCATATCCGTGGCCGCCGGCACTTGAAACGGAATTGCTCCATGGAATGCTGAAAGTAGGTTAGACCGAGAGCTTTCACCAGCTTCCCTGGAGGGACTTTCAGATGTGCAAATCCCAGCGAACTCTCATCTCACTGAAATGTCACCGAGACATCAGACAGGCAGAGATGACTCCCTTCGCTTCCTCTTGGAAACTTTTGGAAATTGGAAAAGGAGCTGTGGTGTCAAGAGAGGTCAGAGGGGATGTGCGAAGTGCTGCTGAATGCGCGTCTCGCTCAGTGCTGCTCCTGAAGCTTCCGCCGGGACAGCGTGTTCTTTTCACCCGGGCAATTAGAATATGAAATAGAAAAGGAGGTCATCTAAATAGGGCCCCTTTGTAATTTCTTACATAATACTGTGCATGGGAAGAATGACTTAGGGCACAGAGGGGTGATGGACAGTTTATAATCCTTTCCAGGCAGCTGCATTGCTTTCGGCTTTGTGGCGCTGTGTTTATGGAAAAAAATGCTCTTTATAGGTATTTAGTATGAAGAAAGTCGAAGTTTTAAGAAAAGACACATGATAATTGAGAAGATTGCTTTCATTTTTGTGAGATTCCTGTCAAATCTGTCTAGCTCTAATAATGATCTAAATAATGTGAAAATTTTACAAGTTTTAAAATGGTCTTTGGATCTTGCTTTTGATATCCAGGAAAGCCTAAGTCACTTAGGCCTGTATCCTTGGAAAGACTGGGGTATCCTAATTCCCACCTAAATACTTTACATTCTGGATGCTAACTGTGCTGAATTGCACAAATATATTTCAACTTTTCTTCACAATGGTGAAGAATGAAGCCTTTTTTTTTCCAGTTGCAGGTTTCATTTAAAGTTACTTCTAAATCACAAAATTGCAAAATTCTCAGGTTTAGGCTTGCTTAGCACACCTGAAGACAAACAGCTGAAGAAAAGCCATCAAATGATCCATTTCCACAGCTAATCAAAAAATCTCTCCTTTTTTCACTAAAGGAAGTATTTTATTAGACAGAGCAGTGAAAACTTTTGATCACTGCAAGTTTTCAGACCTTTTGGCTCATATCATGTTAGGATATTGCTCCAACCAGCCACACAAGGATTCAGTTGTCAATGTGCAACGTGGTGTTGATACCCTTTTATCTATGCTTATTCTTTCAGCCCTGCCCTCAGTGTGTATGCACACATACATGCAGGTACACTCCTGTGGCTGTGCAGAATCCAGAGAAATGCTGAGGAAATACACTTTTCCATATGAATTGTGCAGTGCTTCATTCTGCACAGACAGATTGATGTAATATCTCAATTGTCAGTCATACAGAGCTACAGGTTTTTAATTCCCAGAATTATTACTCATCAGGGCTTGCAAATACACTGCCTGGCTGTGCAAACCTGCTGGTCTAAATACCCTCCCTGTGCTGTCCCCTCGTTTTCCCTTAGCTTCAAAAGAATATTGTCCTCTTGGTACTCACCTTGTGATTTCCCATCTAACAAGTAAATATCAGGGCCTGTGGGGGCTACAGACCTGAAAAATAACCTTCAAAAAGATGTCCTGTGATGTTTCAGTGTCTAGGGCTTCCTTTTAGCAGTTACAAAGTTACATTAGCACCTGATAATAGATAATTTTGTTTCACAGTTCTGTGTGTAATTGTAGTGAGAATTCAGTTTACTTTTATTTATTGTTTTTCTAAAATATTGCATGGGTGTGGCCAGTGAAACAGCATCCTCTCCCAACCCTCCTGCAACACAAAACCCAGAAAACCATTTAAAATCATTGTTTCTAATTCAACCCCACCAGCTTTGATGCATTTTTCACCTACCTGTAAAAACAGAGCTCAAAAACATAATTAATAGGCTAAATGCTGACCGAATTTACTGAGCCAAGTAGCAGTCAGCTGAGGGTTGGTCTGGCTGTTCTCTCTGTGGGCTTTGGGGTATTGAGACCTTTGCAAAAGGACCTGATCTTTCCCTGCAAGGTGCCTGAACCAAACACTGAGGGGTTTTGCTAAATGGTCCATCATCTTCTTATGTGCCCTAGTAGGACAATGTAACAAACAACATATTTTTACCTCCAGTTCCTTTAAAAATAGATTTTACTTCAGTTGAAAAAGTTATTTTGCAGTTTAATTTTCATAGTCAGAGGCTTTTCATTAGCACAGCTTCCTGTGACATTAGTTTATTCTGCATGTAGTTCAGTTACATAATGGAACATCACTGCAGTAAATATCTACTAGGTATACAGATTTTTATAATCAGTCCCTGACAACATCTGTCAAAACAATATGGTACAATCCTGGCTTGTGTTGTCATTGCAGAATGGGACTGTTTGTTTATTCAATAGAAGAAATAAAGCATATTGAGGGGAGGCCAAAAGAGTCACTCTGACTCAGTTGCTGAGGCTTCCAGCTACAGGATATTTTGGTTCCAGCATTTCACATCAATAATAAACAATTTTTATGAGAACCATTGGATGATAAAAATGAGATCACAAATTGAGAGCCAGGCTATATATTTTTTGATCTGTTGTATGCTATAGTTTACATTAGGGTTGATCTCGAGACTGGGAAGAGGCAGGTTCTGTATCACAGCATTTCAAATGAATGTTTTCCAGCTATGAGAGATACTGTCAATAATTCATCACTGTAATTCTTCCAAGATGGTCTGTTGATGCAAACTGTCAGAGCACATGGTAATAATGTGAGCATTTTTGTGATTTACAGATCTACAAAATGGCAAATAACTAGAAATTTCTTCCACTGAAAGCATGCATAGGCTCTTGAATGTCAGAAATAGTGTGTGTGACAGCTGCAGCATCTATAAATCATGGTCAACTGTTTAAAGTGTTCTCTGGATATAAGTACATGCACTTATACTGGCATCTTCATAGTCCATTTCCAATATCTGAGTGACATATGGTAGTTTATGTAATTGTGCAGTTTCATGTGTTTTCATTAACTCTTTGATCCCCTGAGGTGCTCAGTGGTTACAGCAGTGTATCTTGGTGAGTAGAATTGGTGGAGCTCAAAACACAAATATTTCCCTTCCATGCAGCCGTTGCCAGGGCCTGTGGGCTTTTTAATAATTTGGGTCTTTGACAACAGACTGGAAATTGTGTTGCACAAGGTGGTTTATAGAATTTTTGTGTGTGCTCTTGTTCAGTAAAAAACCCAGAAATGGTGACTCATATGTTGATTTATTTTTGTGTCTTAACAAAATTCAGGTGAGAGGCATTCTTTGGTGGCAGCTACATCAGTTAAGTGCCAGTAGCAATGGAAAGAGCTTCCTCATGTTTGAGCTGAATTCCCATCTTTGTAGCAGCCCTTGTTCCAGAGCTGTTCATGTCAGTATATGCAACAAAGCACTGCCCTAACAATAAACTGAAGTTGTTGCCACTTGTCCAAACCTTTCACTCCCATAGACTGATCTTTCAGCAGTGCATGTTAATTTTGGCTCAGGATTTATCAGACCCTGCCACACAACCAACCTGTGAATGTGTGATTGGGAACATGAAATCAGAAAAGGAGTGAGGACCACTGGGATTTGTTTTGCCTTTTTGTCTTTGGCATAGTGTGTAGGTAGAGCTGAACAATTTCCTCTTTCTAGCACCAATATGGGCACTGAGTGCTGTGGAGGCAGAGGGCCTACCAATCTCTTGAACTGGAAACCTGTGTGTCATAAGGATATTTAGCAGCTTGGAGCATTTTAAAAATGCAGCATTTCTGTGGTGAAGAAAGCTCCATTCTTCCCAGGAGTATGTCTGCTGGATGCCATCCTTCATACCTGAGCAGGAATGAGGAGAGAGAAATGAGAGTAAGGGGCAGCCTCTGGCATTCAGTTAAGGGAGGAGAGATGATGATACACTGGATTGCCCCTTGTTTTCCTCTTTTGACTCATATAATCCAATGAAAGCACTTGTATAATAATGAGGTGAGTGACTGGAAGCTGTAAATACTGGACAGTTTGTGACAGTGCACAGGTGCCTGAGACTAAAGCCAATCTGTGCAAAAGAGTTGCCTACTTTAACCTTTTCAGTGGGTGTTGGTGGGGTTGCAATGTCAGTACACTTGGCTCAGTACAGATGATAAAGTTGACTTTTGCAAGAGGGAAGTTTAATAGCTTTATCTTGTTCATTACTAACATGCAAGAGTCTGAGGGTTTGTGCAAACACAGCACACCTCACTGTGCTGAATGATGTGCAGCAGAAGATCCTACAGCAGCCTTTTTCCTGGACACCCACCTGAATGTAACTTCATTTTAACCCAGGATAGCTGTGGCTGTGTTGTCAGCCCATCTGTACCCCACAATTTCACATGGTTTTCTCTCCCTCTCCTTCTTTTCATGGTATTTCACGATTGTGTGGCCACAGGGTGGTTCTACCCAGCAGAAGTGCATGTGGATCTCTATGGACAGATAGATCTCATGTGTGGGAACAGCAGGGATGATTTCCATCTGGGAGCTGAGCTGAGTCACCTTGGCTGTGACAGGAAACAGGAGAGGAGAAGAGAGGGCATTCCTGGTGTGGGGAGCCACACCACGGCTTCTGGCAGCTCCCTCTGCAGCTCTGGGTCTGGTGCAAAGAGAAATTGTGACAAGAGTGACTTGTGAAACCACTGCTGTGCCTCATTGTTTCTGTGGATTCGTCCTGAAACAAAACCCGGGGTTGCATGTCCTCCACAGTGTGACATCATGAAAATGTCTGTGTGCTGTTCCCTGCAGGCTGGGAAATCGACTTCTAGAGGCTGAGACAGTCCTGCATGATAGGGATCAGCCACAAGCAAGGTGAGATTTGCCCCGTGGTTTTGGGTCTTGTTTGGGAATGCTCTTTGTGGTGCTCTTCTCCTTTGGTGGTGCTTTGTGTGGTGCAGCCTGTGGTCCATGTACCCAAATCCCATGGAAGGTAATGGATTCCCATTGACATCAGCAGGCTTTGTGCCAGTTTTTAATTGTGGTGTTAAATACATGGACAAGAGGCAGTTTGGGCATGATGGTGACACAGAGGCTTGTGGGGCAAGAGCTGCACCCCCATGGGGGGGCCTTGCCCAGCCCCACTGTCTTGTTACGCTTTCTGAAACTCTCAGTTGTAGCTCAGGTTTTTCTGAAAATCAGGTTTTTTTGCCTAAGCAAATGTGTCAATACCTGCCTTTAGAGAAGCTCTGCTAAATAAATCCATAATACTGTCTTCCAGTTCAATTTATTGTATTTTGTTAATATGCTGTTTTTAAATATGTTTTAAATAGCAAAAAATTATAGGTTTCCATTTGGGACTGTTGAGGGGAAAGCCATAGGGCTGAAGGTAAAAATCATTCAGGCTGCTATAGGAAGGGTGGAAAAAAAACCCCCAAGAACTGCACTTTAATGTTTATTAAAAAGATGGTATTCTCAGTGAAGCTGCCTCTAGGAAATGCTGTTGTTTCATTTCAGTGTTGTGCTAGGAAGAAAAACAGAATTTCTGAGCAGTTGTCTCAGGCATTATATAGGCTGAAGCTTTATGTTCTGCTCCTGTTTTGATAAATCTTCCTTGCAGGCATAAGGTGGAGAAACTTTTAATTAAAGCTTAAATTCTAGAGCAAGGAGTAAGCGCTGTGGTAAGGTGCAGACACTTGGTCATGTGTAATTGGCAGGCAGAAAGGAAGGATTGCTGTCAGTGTGTGGCTGAGGTGGCTGGTTGGAGGGTTGGGGCACTCACACAGACTCACATGGAAGATGATCCAGGTGAACATCTGGCTCTGAGAAGTGTCTCTGCTGCTGCCTTGCTCCCAACACTCGGGTAGTTTCCTTCAAAAATACTTCCTGCATATGCCAGCTTGAGGGCAGCTATTTCCATAGGTACCCATAACAAAGGAATACTTCAGGGTTGGAAGATGTGGTCATAACCATTTTGAGGTGGCTTCTTGGCATTTTCTGGAGAAGCCAAGTGCCACCAGCCCGGGAGGTGTCAGCATGGGAGCTGTTTTGCCTCTGCTTTGGCATTGTTTGGAACACAGACACTCTTTTAAGGCCTAATGAAACCATTACTTTGAGTAAATTTAAAATGTGTTTTCTTGAGTGACCTGGTGTGAGAAAGCCCCACTCCAGCATAAATGGGGCAGCCCATCCTAAGCAGCTGCTTGGATAATGAGCAACTGTGGGATCAGCTCCTGACACCAAAGGTTTCTGAACCAAACCAGCTTTATGGGGGTGATGTGGTGGAGCAGTGAGCTGAAGACATTTAATGTCCTTGTATAGTTTGACTCTTCACTCAATTTAGGGAGAATTATGCCTGAGTCAGGGCTAGAGGAAGAGCTAAAATCAACATTCTTCCTTCCCTTTCTTGAAAAATGACGGTAGGATTTTAATAACTATACAGAGAGCCTGAATATGTGGACTAATTTGCAAGAATGTATGTAACCTCCAAGGGGCTTGATGGACACTGTCATTTGCTGAGTTTGTCATTCTAGAGGGATAAAATCAAATATCTGCATATGTATTTAAAAACTGTTGTGGCTGCAGGGAAAATATTGGAGTAATGAGGACATTTTCACTAACTTGGAGATTAGAGAGACCTTTTTGGCAGAAGAAAATGTAGTTTGCTCATAGCACCTGCATATACTTGCATGTCTATGATCTTCTAGTTTTTACAGCCTGTGGTGTCTATTCTCTTGATATATTTTCAAAATTCATATGATGCTCTTCTGGAAGTTCTGCTGGGTGGAGAGGAAATACAGAGCCGAGTACAAACAGTTCCTTGTGAATGCTGCATTCCTACATTTATCTGTCATGTAGAAAAAATGCAACTCAATAACCTATTTTTAGCACAGTTTCTGACAGTAGTAATTAAATATATTGAAAAAAAAATCATAGCATGTAATATTAAACCGACTCCTGTCATTATATTTACCATTTCTGGTACATGGCCCCCATTAAGCTACAGTGGCATTTACTGTTTATCTTGCCAACTATCTGCCCATTGAATATTTCTGAGGAGAGGAGGGGAGGAAGGGAAAGAAGATACCAAGCCTATTTACATTAATTTCCACTATATTTTAGTAGTTCCAGCTGGAACCCACAGTTAGTTAACAGTCCTATTGGATTCAGCAAAGATGTTGAGACTTAGCTCAGGGAGTTCCTAGTGCTGCAGGTGGAGGGGGAAAAAGGTGAACTGTAAAGTTAAGTATCATCTTATCATTTGCCCAGAATTGTTAAATATTCAGAGCAAACTTCTAATGATCAAGACAAAGTTCAAAAATTACTGTAAGGCATTTCGTGCACTCATAACTTGATTTTTGCAGGGGTAGTGGTAACCCTGGAGGTCCTGCTATGTGAATAAGCTATAATTAGATATTAATCTGTGAATATTTTATAGACACAGTTTTTCACTGGTATCATTTTATGTAGAAGGTTCTGAAAAGCATAAGCCCTAAAAACAGAAACCTGCTTTTAGGATTTTGTCTACATAGAAAAGTTACTGCAAAATTAGCAGTAAATCACTAAAAAATAGCTATTCTACACCATTTCTCTATGCAGATATTTCTAATGCCCTCTACATGGTAAGGTTGCACAGAGTGACAGCTATTCTGTCCTGTCCTATTTTGCAGCAAAACCTTTCTGGAGACCAGCCTGAAGACTGTCTAGCTCAATAAATTAACTCTAATATGTAACCACACTAAGGTGTAATGCTGATGCTGCAATGGGGACAAGGAAAGTATTTTATAGTAGGCATTTTTGAACACTGTGAAATACCCAAGTTTTCTATAGAATAAGAATAATTATCATTAATTATGTTGATATTGGTTTAGGGAGTTGCAATTAGATTATATCATGAAAGCACAAACCAGAATTACAGTTCTGGTTGAAAACCTGATATTTTGAAGTATCAGGCAGTGGTAGAAAGTCCTAGGTATTAATTGGGCCTCATTACAGAAACAAAAAGAGATCCTGATATGTCCTAAGGCTGCAAACAATAATTTCCATCTGTTTAAAGACATGTGCCAAAATTAGAGCACTGTAGAAATTATTCTTGTCCAAGCTTTGGGATGTTTGGAAGAGCTCTGAAAGGAAATGGAAACAATGAGCACAATGGCCCTTATTTAAAACTCTTAGACTTTGTCTATTTACCTGTGGCATCACATAAACAAGGATATTTGATAACAGCCACCCATGCAGAGCAAGGATCCCTTCTGGATGATGGGAACTGCTGTATCTGTAATGCTGGAGGGATAAAGAAGCAGCAACAGGGCAGGGCAAATATCAGAGAGGCTGTTCCAGGTGTCTGCACTGACTGACCTCTAGGCCAACACACACAATGTTCTCCAAGCTGTTCAGCAGAACAGCCTAGAACATAAAGTAGAGCAAGAATGTCTGTGTTAAAACTGTAAAGGCCTCCTCCTATCTTCAGGATGTTCCAACTATTCCAAGCAAGTGGTTGTGGCCAGTGACAGCTAATCCTTTTCATTAGCACATATATATCCACGAGTGTGTGAAAGGCAAGTGTATGGCCCTCAGCCTTTGAAAGCAGGTCGAGTTGCTTATCTGAATTGTTAAGATTGTGTTTGAAATCAAGGGAGCACAGAGCAGAGCCCAGCAGTGCTGGTCAGTTTGCACTTGAGTCTCTTGATCTTTTGCAGGTATAAGACAGTGGACTGGCCTGAGCCTTAGCCTTTCATTTGATGAAAAAGCAAAGGTGAGCCTTGCTTCTTGTTCCCACAGACTGTTTCAAAGTTGGTACTCAATCTCAGAGTTGCTTTTATTCTTTCAGTGAAGAATGGTGTTTTAGGATGAATCAAATGAGCTCACACCATGACTAGGAAAGCCTTTTCAGGATGTGACTTACACTGTCAAGATAAAGCATTTTCCAGCTTTCTCTGTTTGAAAGCAAAATAGACACTTTTGCAACTTCTGTGGTCATAGGGCAGTGTCATGTGGAGATACCTGAGCTGACTCTGAGCCTGCTCTCTGGGCTGGAGCAGGACTGTAACACACCCCCATGGGGCTCTGCTGAGGGTATTTCCTGTGCTGGGCTTCATGCAGGGAACTAACTTGGCCAAGTTACTTCCCAGAACCAAAAAAACTTACTCAAGGCTGCCTCAAACATCTCTGCAAGTCATTGCACAGCACTGTGTGAATACTTCCATGTACTTTTCATAGTCACATATGTTGGCACAAAGGGAATGGAAAATGCAGCTGCATTGACTTGCTAGTATATTACAGGAATTTATCATGTTCAATTCCAGATGAACAAAAATTTATCACAGACCTACTGTTTTCTGTTAGTCATGTTTGTGTTTATACTGACATCACTGAGCCAAATTTGGATCATGGGATTAAAGTAAACAGTGAATGACATATATGCAGGGACCAGTTGGACGATTTGAGAAAAGTTCTGGGTAAAATGAGACCAAAAGTTGGACAGTGATTTTATTTAGATCTAATTCACATGGAAGTCAACATCATCTGATCGTATTTCTCTATTGCGCCTGTTTCTTTTAACCATGGATTCCCATTAAAACAGCTCTTTGGCAACCAAATTACTCAGTAGTTTTATTTTAATGAGTGGCATTAAGTAAGCTGGGTGGCAAATTGTCTTCTCAAACAGATTGACTTGTTTTACCTGTGGGAAAGGAACAGCTGAACAGCTAGGAGGGAAATCTGCCAGTTCAGAAAATTTATTGTAACTTCCATAGCACAGACGAAATTGTTTGGGTTTGAATGGTAGTTTGCTTTTGATGTTTTAATCTAACTGAAGTCTTTATCATACCATTTGAAATTATCCTCAGGGGTTGAGGCTATCACTGAAACTTGCAAAAGTAATTGATACTTATTCTGTGTTGTTCACTGTGTTTATATGACTACGAGATGAGTTCTTCCTCTCTTTACAGCATGCAATAAAATCTTCAGCATTATAGTGGAGAAGGGAGTGTGCTGAGCCAGAATAGCTTTTGTTTGATATACCTGCCCTTTTCTATCCAGGCAAACAGAATGGAGGCTTTTTTCTTTCAGGAAGACTAAGGAACTTTTCTCCTCACAAAAATAATTTTGTCCTTTTTCATCATCCTTTTCGCAAAGAGACACTTAGGTCTCCTTCGCTGGAAACTGTCTAGCTCCAGATTTAAAGTAATCATAGCCTATTATTGAAATCCTAGTGTGTATACAGTTTATAACTGTTTTCTACAACAACCCAGGATCTTTTAAGAGGACAGTTGAGAAGCCTGAGGTCTTGCACTGAAGTACTTTTGAGTAAGACTTCATGGTATTGTCCAGGGCTCTGTTGACTGTGCTGGGAGCAGTAATTCCTGGACTGTTGGTGGCTCCTCTTGGGCTTTTAGCAAGCTCCTTAACCCTTGAACATTTGACCTGTGACATGGATCAACTTTCTGTGGATTTTAGGAGTTTTCAGAGATCAGAATACTGGCAATGCACTTCAGACAGACTGCTGTTGATAATAGTTATTCAGTAAAATGAGAGTATTTTTATCAGCTTGTATGTCACAATATGGAATTATATGGTATTAAACCAAGGCATGTTGTTGCAGCTCTTAATTTAATAAGTCATATGCTGGGACTGGTTCTTACCCATCCTGCTTTGAGGATGGAATGGAAAGACCCAAAGAGAACTTTAAATGATACTAAGAGATCTCAAACTGGTTTTGGATTGTCATTTCCTTCCAGCCTTTTGGAAAGGATGGTGCTGAGTGCAGATTCTGGCCACTCTGGATAAGTGTGACCTGGTGTGACACTGATGTTCTGTTCCCACAGGCATCATTCTGTCCAGCACCCAGAGCTGGGTGGGAACTGGCTAACAATGTGTGTGTGCTTTGGCAAAGGGTGGATGACAGGACTGATCAAGTTGGTCCTAAGTCCTCATCAAGGCACCACTGGAGCACATGAGGGTAGATTTGTTCCCTCATGGAGGTCTCTGCAGCAAGGGCAGGAACTGACCCATTTGTATTCTCTGTTCTGGTAAATGTAAAAATAGCAGTGGTTGCACCCCACCAAAAAAGCTTCACATGGCTAGAGCAAAGAGGGAAAATTTAGCCTGTCCAAGCTAGGTAATTATTTATTTTTTCTCCACAAGCAGCAACACATAGGGAGAAAGGAGAGACACACATTATCATTTAGAGTGAAAAGGTGGAGATGGCTTGCAAATGGCCGAGAGGCAGATGACAGCTTTTGGTCTTTGTGGTATCCCTGTGAGAACTCCTTTTTAATACTTTGTTATCAAATTTGGTGTTAGTAGTGCCATGTGCTCATTTGTTCGAGGGAGCTACTTGGAACTCCTTGTTATATTGTAGATTTGCATAATATGTTTAAAGGCAAATTTAAATAAAATTTGTTTCAGATTTATGTAATCTCCTCTGAAGAATTTTTTCTCTTAATGATTTGATGTGTTGTTACCTCTGTGCTGCACAGTGTAAGGCTAAAGCTTCCAGCCAGATTCTTATCTCCATCTGGTGCATGCACATGGGAGGACAGTTTATGAAGCCATCTGAAATAAATAAATTGTATTCCTTATTTGCTCTGTTTGATCTGATTACTGTCTCCTGTAACAAAGCAGAAGCTGTGAAACCATGAAATCCTACAACTGAGGGTTACAGAAAGCTGTCCCAGTGCTTGCCCTGAGTTTGGGAAGAAGACCCTTTCTTTGGTGTGTAAAGGTGTCAGGACAGAGCAGAACAAGGTAAAGCACCAAGTCAGGAGCACAGGGCTGTAGAATTGGCAGCCTCTGGGCAAGAATCTGTGCTCCGACATGGACAAAAATGTAACCGATTCCTCCAACCCATTGGCCAGTTCATTGATTAAAAGGGTGAGTGGGCTTTCATCCAGGAGTGCAGCAGGAAAACAAACAGCCAGGCTGAAAACCAAGACTATTTAACCATCTGAAAGAGCATGGAGCCATCACAGCTGCCACGGAACCTGCCACGACTTGGCTGCCAAGAAGCCAGATGCTTGCATCAGAGGAATGTGTGTTTCACAAGCCGGTACCTCTGCTTTCTGACACACAGTGACATGTCCAAAGAGGCAGGAGCAGAGTGCAAATTAGTCAGTCTTCTCATTAGGTGCCAGCCCTGCTGGAACACTGACACCTGTAGAAATACATGTGTTTATCACAAATAGATTATGGAAATTGCCTTCTCCTCTTAATAGACAGCGCTTTCAATATCCAGCAGGGGATCACTGTCCATATGTGAAGCTAAACACTGCATAACTGATTTAATGATTGGATCCATTGGAATCTAAATTTGCAGAGGTTTGCTTGTGTGAATAAGGATATAGAAAAGCCCTTGAACATGCATTGGTCTTGGGCCTGCTTCAGAATCCACTAATGCCATTGATTTCAATTAATTCTGAATAAGGTCACCGGTGGCTGAATCAATTACTTGATTCAAGAAACAAGAGGAAAGGCAAAGAAGGAATAACGCCTTAACCCATGGAATAACGACAGCCAGTGCTATGCACTTAAATTTTGTAATCACATCGATACTATTTCTCAGTTCTCTTGTTCTCATCTTCTGCCTACCTCTTCCAGTTTCAAGTGGCAACATGCAAACCAAACTTTTTATGATTTGCTTAATATCGTATTTTACAATGAGGCAATTTGTAGTGAAAGCCAATGTCCTTTAAAGACATCCCATCAATTTTCTCCAATGAGTGCTTTTCATAGAATTCTACTGAAGCAAAAATTATGGAACTGAAAAAGATTTGGAAATTGATTGCAAATCACTGCTACGGCAGGAACAATCGTATATGCTCATTTTAGTTCTCAGCTCATCTGAAAAGGCTGGATTAAACATTTCATTTTCAGCCTTTCTTTTTCTTATGTGTCAGAATAGTGTCTCAAGGCTTCATCCTGACACTTAAGGACAGGATTTCCATAGTATTGGATGTGAGTTAGAGTAAATGTTTCTGTATAAAGCTCCTTTTCCAGAAGGCAAAATATGATATTTTTAGCTGGAGTGACAGGTACTGGGGAGCACACAGGTCACTGCAGAAGGCTGGCTGGGAGCTCTTGGGGAGGGGGCAAGGCAGTGCCAGGCACTGAGAGCACAGCTGGAAGGGACAAACCAGACTGACCCTGTGTGCAGCAGATGTGACACAGGAGAGAGCAATTGTTTGTTCCAGTGGTAAAAACCTGCCTTTGCTAAACACCTTTTCCCTATTCTTGACATGCAGGGGAAGAAAAAAAAGCTTGAAAAATCCCCCAGTAAGGTTAAAAACCAAACTATCTTTGTGACCAAAATCTTACCAGCCTGATCAAAGTGCTTTGACTGGAGGCAGGTTTTAGACAGTGAGTGTCTGAGGAGGTTCATACACCCCTCCCACACACTGCCTTTTATTCTCTCCACTTATTTCAACTTACTTGGTTCAGTTTTATCTTCTCTGCCAGCTACCCCAGAAAAGTGTTTACTGTGTTAATTTGTGACAATCTCACATGCTCGTAGGTAAATGTTTTGTAAGACATGCTTCACTGTGTTGGTAAAAATGAGAATAATAGTAATTTTCAAAGACCATTTTGCTCTTCAGTGCCCTGGTGTCATTCAGAAGAAATTTCCATGATATTTTAGGAACCAGCTCAAGACTTCCAACCATGTGCAACTCCAAGGAGGGTAAATTCTGCAGCCTACAATTTATTTTACTGTTTTTAAAACTTGCCCTCCAGTGATCTTATTATTTACCGTGGGATAAAAATGGAACTGTTTAGGATTTTATATTATATTATATTACAATCTGTTGGGATTTTAATGCCCTGTAATTTTGTCCTTCTAGACTAAACTGCTCTTCAGTCTGTCAGCTTGTCTATCCTTCCCCCAGGAGTAGTATCAGAGGGTAAAAAGAGGCTTTACATGGCCCATGGGCTCTCTGTCTGAAGCTGTACTAACCACACTGGACATGCAGCACAGCTGGACATCCCTCAGGGAAAACACTCTCAGCTCTTCCCACCTCCCTCTTCACTTGGGCTGTGAGGCTGCTCACCTTGTGCCACAGCTTTCTGGGTCTGTAATGGGAGAGTGGACCTCGAGGCACCTGGTCCGAGCCATTTCTGCTCTTGTAAGAAGTGAACAGGCAACATCAGAACTGCAGGGACTTCTGTAGCGCTTCAGGAAAAGTGTTGTGCACTTTAGACAACTCAATTCCATCCACTTACTGCATTTTCTGGGAAGATCAGACCCTTATTTTGGCTCCTTCAGTGAGGAGGAACTTTCAAGTTAGTAACAAACCAAAAGCATATGTGGACAGTGAACCTGAAGATAGTATGGATTTTGTGTTAGTATGAGATCTGGGGTTTTTAACAGATCCTGGCTACACTGCAAGAGGTTAATTGACAAGCTTTACTAATATATATGTGTACTTGGATGAGTTTGTTATGTCTCATCTTACCTGTCTGCTCATCCAAAATGAGGCAGTCTGAAGCTGAATTATTTCCTTGAATACATGAATCTGTTCACATCAGCCCAGGAGCAACTACTGAAGCTCATGACTTCAGCTTCTTTATCTTTCCACTCAACCTGTGGCTAGTCAAGGACTGAATTCTGTGGTTAATTTTGTTCTAACAAAATCCATAACATTCCTGCCAAAAATAAGTTGTATCTGCACAGCCAGCAGCTATATATTATGATGACTTAGAATAGAAATTAGATGGATAAGTGCACTGACAGGGTGATCTAATGGCCACTCCCTTAATAAGGGCTGTAATTTGAAGAATGCAGATTTGGTTGTCCACCCACATGGCAATTCTCCTCTTGGGAATAATAACTTGCTGGTCAAACACACAAATCTCAATACTTGTTTCATTGCACGTTTATTTCTACAATAACCGCCAGTTCTGAAAAGGATTGAGATAGAACTTAGGTGAAATCTCCAAAAAACTGCTTTCAGGCAACTTAAGTCCCTGACTCGGTAGTGCTGCCTGACCAGAGAGATGTGAATGGTATGTCTGCTGCCCTGATCCTGGTCACTCAGGTGAGTTTAGCCTGGAAATATATTAACATTCTTTATAAAGTTGAGTAAGTGCTAAATTTTGCTGAATAATACGAATTCTTCTTGGCGCAAACTGCAGTTTTCGTTAAGGTGCATCCTTTTTTATTTCATTAAATGTTTGTCTTTTTCAATTAAAACAGTGGCTTCCTTATTTTATAACTCTACATTCTTCCTTCCTTCTGCATGTGTGTGTCTGCACTAGTGTCCTGGACAAAGCCAGTTTTCTTATCAAGAGAGCTTCAACATAGCTGGGGTTTTGCAATTTTATAAATACTTCTAATGGCTGGTGAAAAAATGAGCCTTATCCTTGGTGTGAGAAAGCACACTGCAATTCAGCTTCAGGTTTAGGCAAAATCTTACTCTTCTGCTGATCTTATGCCCTTGGTCCTGGAATGAGGTAAAGCCTTAAGGAGCTGTATATGGGAGCACATGGCCTCATTCTTGTTTGCTCAAATGGCACTTGTGAAGCTGGAACTAAAGCTGGGTGGTTTGAAATTCCTGTTATTTAGTATTATATGTTAGTGCTTATTAGTCCCATAGCCCACTTCATCTTCAAAGTATTTTGAAGACTTCCTGGATCAAACTAGTAAGCTCTTAATAAGCAGGATATAAAACCTTGCTGAGTGCAATGGAAGAGGAAAACAACCCTGATGTGTTTGAGGCAGGGTGATAAATATATCTCATAGTTACAGCGTGGTGTTTTTTTGTGTGCTACGGGCTGATTAGCCACAGGAATAAATGTAGGGGATTTATAACAGATCTCCATCAAAAGGACAAACCTGTATGTTTGTGGCAGAGGTAACGATTGCCTACATGAACTGTTCCAGCGAGCTCAGTGACACTGTATCAGCAGGGCATTGCTGCCACTCAGGGCAAGCACCATGAAATTCAGCCACTCTGCCATTAAGGTCACACAAATGTTTTCCATGGCACTCTTGCAAGGAAAAGCAGGGTTTCAGCTGGCGCTGACTGCTCTTGTTCAGGTGTGTAATTGCATCTAGCCTGATTTACAGCAGCTGAGGATCTGACCCAAGATTGGTTTTTCTCTCTATAAATACAGACGGAATTTAGGTTGATGCTTTTATGTGTAGCAATTAAAAACGCAGTGAAAACTTGGCTTCAGCTCATCCCTGAGCTCAAGTTTCGGTTGTTTTGTTGTTTGTGGAACATGCAGTCTGGGGTGTTTAGATGTCAGTGGCCAGGTGTTTCCAATATTGAACCTCTTCGTGTGGAAACGTGCACAGATAACAGGGCTCAGTCTGTCACAAGCCTTGGTGGTGCTCTTCCAGCGTTTGAAGTTCTGACTTGAAAGGACTGGCTTCTGAGAAATCAAGGCACAGAGTCCCAGCCCCTCCCTTTCAGCAGGAACTCTCAGTGACAGAGATTCAGATTGGTATCTGGACTAGTTCTCAAGTGAGTACCCCATGTCTCGGTGGGAACTGACTGTGTTTGCAGCTCCAAAGTGCTACTTAGTCTTGGACTTCCCCCTCTGAGAAGGAAAGGTCAGTATTTATGCCCTTAGCATCTAGTGAATAGCTGTGTGTGATGCTGTTTCTTGCTGACTTGTATGTTCATCCTTGGAATTAAGAGAGTTTTCTTCAAAACACATTGTAAACTGAAGTTGAGCTGACTTAAATCTTGCAAAGATCATAGTTTGTAACTCTGTAACTTTTAAAATTAGGAATGAGTTGAAACTTTCATTTCAGTGTACTAAAGTCCTCTTCTCTGGGCTTTAAAATCCATGTGAGTTTGCAGTCCTAGTTAGGTATTTTAAAATAAACAAAAGAATTAGGAGAATTCAGTGATGAATTCTGAAAAAGGCAC
Source organism: Scytalopus superciliaris (assembly GCA_013400415.1). Lineage (NCBI taxonomy): Eukaryota > Metazoa > Chordata > Aves > Passeriformes > Rhinocryptidae > Scytalopus > Scytalopus superciliaris. The sequence continues at coordinate 403,542 of VXBX01003483.1, forward strand.
CGCTGGCATTTTTCTTTTTTTCTCCCTGAGCCCTTTGCTCATGGTGAAGCAGTTTAAGTTTTTCTTACTTTTCTGCTTTCCCTGCAAACACTGTTTATTCATTCTAGGAAAACATCAGTTGGGTAAACAGAAGTATTTATATGTTTAGCACTGCAACTCCTACTAAGATGCAAATTGTGCTGCAGGGAAGATAGTTTGGGCTTTTCTCTCCTCCTCTCTTTTCTTTTTTGACAGTCGGTTAATAAAGACTCAACAATAAGCAGCTGCCTGTGATGTCATTTGGGACTTTGTCCACAGAGCTTGTATTTACAAGTACTGAGCAACTACACAGCAGCAGCAAACCCAACTATCAGCAAACTTCATGTCTGCTGTTACTGAAGGACTTCAGTGCTGTGGAGGGTGTAGAAAGCTAACTCTGTTCTTCTAACCACAGACTTTTAAAGCTTGGTAAATAAACACTGGATAAACTCAAGAGAATTTCTGGACTGCAAAGACTTCTTACGGTTCTGAGTTCTTCAGGGCTGGCATGTTTTGACTGAACTGCTGCAAGTAAGACTTTTGCTGTTTTGGTGTTTTTATCATCTCTGTAAAGCTTATTTTCTTTAGGAGTGTGTCAGCGTTGCTATTTGTAGTTTTGCTTTAATTAAAAGAGCGGCAAGTATGTAGTTGTTAGGAGTAATTACAGCCGTGCATCTGACTGCGGCTCAGGACAAATGAAAACTTCATTCTGGCTTTTGTTTGTATGAGATTACACTGAAGTGGCTCTCTCTTAAATTAAGTGATGAAACTCTAAGATTCTTAAAGTGTCACAAGTGCTGTCATTAGCTGACCAAAACCTGGGCTATCTTAAGAGTGTTCTTTTATCATTTAATGGTATTTATTTGAATATTCAAGATTAATTTGAATTTGTAATGTAGATTTCTGAAAGCTCTTAGTACAGTTTTCTTAAAAATTGTTTTTCTTATGCAGGCTTTGATTTAAAACAGAACTTGACTTTTTTTCACTTCTAGCCCTTGTTCAAGTCCTGGAGGTGTAAAAGTTTAAAAGAAATAGTCATACAGCGCTTTGAAATCTGATGCCTTTTGGATAAAATGAGTTGTCAATTATGTGAGAAACAGTAATTTCTGTTTTGAGGGTTTATGTTAGAAATCCAACAAATCCTGACACATCAGAGCAGGAACACTGGAACTGTGGAAATACTGTTTCTGTGCTGCCTGCTGTCTGTGGGGCACAACTGTGTTTCTGACCGCTGATTAACTCATTTTCAGGGCAACTTGCTGCAATTGTCATGGAACTACTGCTATTTTACAGAGGAGTAAACTGGCCATAGATGTGGTTTATTAAAACTTAGTTTAGGCACTTCAAAAGCTGGTAACAAACCCCAGGCTCTTGCTTCTCATTTCAGTCCTTCAGCAGAAGCCCATTCGAAATTACTGCAATTTCAGTTGTAGTGGCTTTTCCAGGGGGTAACCTGATCACAGTCCTGTGTATGAGGAACTCCTTTATTGCTGTTTACCTCCATTTAATCATCTGTCTTTGTGAAGACAAAGCACATCTCTGAAGACTGAAATCAGAAAACTATGATTGGGAAGTGTATGAGGGTAAGTCAGTCAAGCAGGAATTTAAGGATTCCTCCTGAATTATCAGCAGTGTCGATTTTTGGTGTGCTTTGCTTGTTACTGACTTTGTTTCCAAGGCCTCAGTCCCACAGAGCAACAGACTTTTGGGGCTTCCTATTAAGGCTGGAGTGGCTACAACTTCAGAGGGCCCTCTCAAGTGACACTGTTTCTACAGCACATCAAAACACGTTCATCTCTTCTTTTTTGGATAGTTATAATGTAGTTTGGCATGTCAAAACACTGTGCAATTTAGGAACTGTTGTTCTGTCTTTGCAATTGAAACGTGTTCTCCTGGGAGGTGCAGGATGGGCTGGGGGAACCAACCTAAATTTAGCTGTGCATTAATGCCATGTGAGCGGCAAAGGCTTTTGGGGTTTTAAATAGGTGCTTAAATAAGAGTATATTTTTAGTCCTTAGGTGTTCATCTTGCTTTTTTCAGAAATAGTACAAGCAAAAAGTTTAGATGGTCTTTAAAAGACCTGTTTGTAGCTTGGAAACTTCCACAGAATGCCAGAATTAAGAACACAGGGTTGTGATAGAAGTTTTCACTGGGGCAATGGGATGGGTTTAGCCTTGCTTGGTTTGATCCCTATCACACTGATTCCTGTGAGCCAGCCTTGCCTTCCCTCTGCCACAATGATGATCTACTCTTGTGAACTGATAATTTACACTTGCAAAGTGCTCAGGTATTGTTGGCAAATGCTTACAAAATCTTAAAAATAATTAGAACAAAGTGCGATTAAAAAAATGGTCAAGTTCCACTTATCTTTCTCCCTTGGATTATTTTTAAGTGCAAATATGAATATGAAAAATGTGAGTTTTACTGCTTTTTAAGAAAACTTCATGGGTTTCTCTGGTATTGTTCTTGTACATGAATTGTATATAAGTGTTTAGAGGCTTAGATTTAGAAAAAAGCAGAAGTTTTTCCCTAATAAATGTAAAGTAGTAGGGTACAATTCCACTTCAGTCAAGAGCTAACCTTCAGCTAATTACCTTAAAAACAGAAGCAGACTCTCAAAACCTGATGAGTCCATGGGCATCCAATTTTCATTTTCCTCTTTTGGATTTCCCTTCTCACATTTACATTTTCTTTCTTATATACCTATGTAGCAAATTAGAATATAGAGCAAGCTCACTTTTCAGCAGAGGGATTCCCCGGTTGGATTTTTCCTGAGTCTGAGAAATCTGCCCAAGGATACAGCATATAATCTGATAACATTCTGGGGTGGCATTAAAAGGGACAATTGCCAACAGAATGTCAATTCTTTGGGCTTTCTCCTTATCTGAAAAGAAACGGAATAAGTGCAGACTCCAAGCTGTCATCATCTGACAAGTGGGACTGAAGTTGGGATAAAAGACACAGAACAAAGGTGCCAAAGGGAAGCTCAGTTGGCTGAGGAGCTGAGCACAGCCAGGGCCAAATGCAGCGGGATGCTCTGCAGCTCCTCTGTGCTTCTTCACGTGTTCAGCTCCTGGCAGGGTTGCAGTTATGCTGAAATAAAATCCATGCCAAAGCTGCCAGAACACCTTCAGAAGCTAAAGCATGTAATATGCAGTTTTATTACTAAAACAGGATAAATGTACAGTGTAAATAGAACATGAGCCATTAACACTTGTAACACTCTGTTCTGTACTGTCTGCTGATACCACTCATACAGCATGCAGAAACCTGAATCACATTAGGTATTCCCTGATGGTTACATAAATTAGTCATGATGGTTTCAGGATGAAAAGTTAGATAGCTATTATGTGAAAAACAGTGGGAAATCTTTCGTGCTTCCATTGCCTGGCATTCAGGTGAATCAGATAAACGTGATTTGTATAGCAGGAACGGCTTCTGGAAACGGGCAGTAACATTGTCTATGGGCTTTGAATGATGCAGACCCTGAAAAGCAGGTTGGATTATAATGAAATGGATAAAAATTGTGTTACTGAAATATGGTCTATTAGTATTGACACACAGCAAGAACAAATGCTACTGTTGAACTGCAGGTTTGATAAGCTTTCCACAGGACAACACTGTTTGTTTTCCAGAGCCAAAGCAGCCTTGGATAGTGTGTGCACACAATAGGTCTGGACAGAATCAAATGCATGTCACAAATTATTTTCTTTGACAGTGCTAATTGATTATTATAATTCATCGTTATCTCCATTGTTAAATTCAATAGTTTACTGTATCCTCTTGTTTCTTTGTTGCTCAGACATAATGCAAATAGGAAGAGTTAATTACCACATGCAGAAACAGAGGCGAATTTCATTGTCCGCTTCACTTTGATTGAAGCTGTGTTGAATCACCACTGTGGATTTTCAGGGGTGGTGGAGAAAAGGAAGCAGGAATTCTTTTGCACTGAAGTTGCTTTTGATGGCAGTTAGCATTTGTATTTCAAACAGTATTCTTTTTGCAGCTGGACTCTATCATGCTTGTTTTACCTATACTGAGCATTACCCAACTGTGCAAACCGAAGTCACCTGTGTGAATCAATCCTGTTGGGAGTCAGTGGCACTCCTTGAGGAATGCAGCATGATCTGACAGAAGTAAAAGGACTGCATTTGTTCTAAAATGACTTAGTCCTCTAGATATGAGCACTTGGCTTGTTTCTTCAGTGCTCTGTTGATGGCCAGAGCTGCATCTGGTGGGTAAAATGAAGTAGTGCTCTCCTCGAGGGAATTCTAGAGAGATTAAGTGATGACTTAATTTATGCAAGTTCCTAAAGCTCTACTCTATCTTCTAAGATTTGGTGTAACTGCTGTAAAATGTAGGATCTTTTCTGCTGTTCTGAAATGATCTGGCAAAATGGTACATAGTGATAAGATTTTGGGGGTTTATTTTGCCAGTAGAGGGCCGTGTTAAACTGGATAAAATAAGTCTCTCTTGAACTCACATGTTCAGTGAGGAATGGCTTAAAGCATATGGTTGTTTTCAAGGGCAAAATGAGTAAATAATTAGATCTTTTAGAAGCTACTGAATGATTAATTGTTTAAAATCATAATCGCATCACTTTTACAGTGTAACACAGTTCTGTGTCAGTCTAATTAGACTGAATTCTGGTCTTTAAAATACATCATATCTACCTGTTTATTCTAAATTGGTTGAGGTTGATAAATAGAGCCCTAATAAGTCATTAAGCTGACGTGATATACAGCAGCAGCATGTGCTTTTGCTATAATGACACAAATGAGAAAAGAATTGTTTTTCAGAGGTACAATCAAGTTTGTTTTTCATGTGGCCTCTAAACTAGCAGTCATTATTCAGGCTCTAGTGCTGCAGGAGTTGACCTTTGGCAAAATATTTTGTTATCCTCAATCTTTTATACAGGCCTTTTGTGAACTCTGCTCAGCTCTCATTTTGCTGATTGCATTTAAAGTCATTTATTGCACAGTGTTTGCCCTTCTAGCAGATGTTAAAGGATTCCCTGCCTCCCCCTTAAAGGCTACTCCTCCACAGCATCTAATTATAACCTACACAAAAGATTAACAGATGTTATAATTGTCTTTACTCATTGATTAAATAGTTTCTGCATGATTTGCTCTCTCTTCCTCATTGCTGATTTGTGAGGTCTTTCTGGATGAGCCTCATGCATCTGCAATTTGTTAACAGTGGCTGTCTTCAGTTTTTAACTTTTTGGGTTTGTGGTTCAGTTTGAGCAGGTTATAGCTGTTCTTCTAGGCAGTGTGACAGAAACATGTTCAAAATGGGTGCATGACTACCTGCTTTGATTGCACACATTCCTGTTCTTCCTCTTCCTTTTAACCATTCCAGCTGAACTGTATGTAAAAAGCAGCCTCGTTTTAAGGCATTTAAATTGGAGACTGGAGGGGTAAATGCTGAGAGTTTTCCTAGCAGTAGTTTTGTCCCTGTATTTCAGTTGCCACTCACAGAGGAAATTAGTGGCCAAGGAAATTTCTATAGGACCTTCCTAGTAAGACCATTAGAAGACTTTGGATTTATCTTAGGTTTTTAATGTGGTTCATCTCTAAGTTTTTCACAAAATTAAGGTTATTCTATTCTTGAGCTATTCCACCTCATCTCTGTTGTGTTCCCATGTTTAAGTGAGGGTTCTGTCCTCATGTGAATCTGTAGTCCTTGTGCTACAGCACAATAGTGCCAAACTTAGCAAGTGTTGTTTATGTTCTTATAAATCTTACAGCATCTTGGACTGGGCCAGACCAAACAATGTTTCTTTTTGGAGAGAGGTGAAACATCTTGCACATGTATTTAAACTGCTGGGGATTGACTTATACTAAAGTGTCCTTCCCTGTTGGTTGGATTCTGTGTAAGGTTTTCCTTACCTCTTTCATTGACACAGATGTCAGTAATTGACAAGTCCACAAAAATTTCCATCACAGTCCTGGAACATCTCACAGTTCTATGAAGCTGCATCTGCCATAAGGCATCATCACACTGCTTTGTTCAGAATTGCTGTAACAAGAATGCAAAGTTAATGTGTGAGAAAGTATTTTCCATTCTCTGACAAAACCTCTGAATGGGTTAAAGCAAAACAGATTCAAGGCTTGAGGCTTGAATTATGGGCTTGGTTATTCAAAAGCCATAAAATATTGTGCTGTTTCCTCAGTCCATCCCCCAAACTCTACTCAAACATAAAACTGTTGCCTTGTTGAGATTTGGGCATACCTTCTCCTATCAAAACCCTTTGAGCATTTTTTGTGACCAAAAATACTTGAGTTCTATATAGATGTGTGGGAATATTGACTCCATTAATGTGGATTCATGCATATGTGGGACATGCCCTGTGATTCTGCTTTGTTGGTGCTATGTGGATATATATTCTCTTCATAATGAACATCATACATGGTGCTGGCTGTGAGATTTGGAGATACAACCTACAGGGCTCTAGGTTTTTATTTGGTTTTTAAAGTTGATATTTTACTCAGAATTCATGAGTTTTAATAGCCTAAATGATAATCTTTGTAGTGCACAAAAACATTTTTCCAGGGATTCAAAACTGGTCTAGAAACAGAGGTACTTTGTTTGTGGGGTTAACAAAGAACACTGTATCCTCCTTGTTTTTAAATGACATCTCAGTGTTGCTGAATACTTTGCATTTATGAGCTGGGGGGAGCAGATTATGGATTCATAATAAGAAAATTCCAGGGTGCCAACTGTGCTTGCAAAGTGTATTTTAATCGTATAGACACCTGTCCACTACCAACTTGTAATATTTCAGAGTCACTGAGCAGCCAGCTGATGGAAATCACTTTTATTTAATATCAGCCTCATCTGAGTTTGAAACGCTCATGCAGAGGTGAAAGGCTGAAGTCCCAATTATCAATAGTGAGATCCATCTAATCCTGATATGATGCTGTGGGTAAAAGGCCTGGGTGCTCTTTGCAGCTACACATGAGAAACACTTAGAAATTACTAAAAGTTCAGCTAAACCATTAAGAATTTTTGACATCCACTGCTACAGAGGAAAGTGTTGAAGTGAAACCTGATGTAATGTGTTAATAAACAGCTCTGTTATGTCACTGTCTCGTAGCTCTAACATTTGAGACCAAGGTCTTCATCTGTATTTTGAGGTTGCACAAGTCAATGAAAGAGAGCACCAAATGAACTGAAGAAGCAACAGCAGCACAATGTACAAAGCCTTAGGTTGGCCATTCTCCTTGTCTCTCTGCTTGAGAATCTGTAGACTTGTCAGGTATTTAATTATGTGTTTTCCTAAAACTAGTAAATTCCTTCCCTTAAGCTGCAATTCTGTCATGGTGTTATTGATTGGGAATGTGTCCCAATGTTCATGAGAAACCAGTTCTGTGATTTATCTTTACCAATTTATCTTTAATCAAGAGAATTGCTTTTCTTGTTGATTACCAGAAAATTCTCCTGTCATGAGGACAAGTTGTAATGAGACATTGATAAGAATTTATCAACTAGATGATAGTTTTGAGCACAGTCCTGAGAAAAGAGAGGTTCATAAGGCACAGAGCCACAGGCAGCGTGGCCATGCAGGGGAAGGGACACACCACAAAGCCTGGGTGAGGTTTTTCTGTGCTCCTGGCAGGGACCTAATCTTACTCCTGGGTCCTGTCTCCCTAGTAAAGCCCTGAGGTCTCACCTTTACCCACTGGCTATTGTTTGTTGTGAAAATGAGTTATGATTTACCTGTTTGGCTTAATCCTCTCTGCCTGAATTCCAGGTTTGGGTCCTGTGTGTTACAAAGGGATTCTGAGCTTGGGTGCACAGCTCAAGAACTTAGAAACTCCAGGAGGCATAACTGAGACCCCTCCTGAGGTCTGTAACTTAACCAGCAGCAGTTGGAGGATGTTAGATCCCTTAGCTCCTCTCAGCTCAGGTGGGAGAGCTCCCCCAGGCAAGAAGTAAAGCTGAGGTGGAGATTTAACTCAAAGGATCCTTAATCAAGAAGAGAGGAAGGACATGACACCTTCTTGTGGATTTAGGCACACTCTTAGCCAAGAAGTCCCAAGAAGATCCCACCTGGCTTTCTCTCTCTCTCTTCCCTTTCCTGGAGTCCCATTCAGAGGTTCTCTTCTCTCCTGTAGCTTCAAGTAACATTTCTGTGAGCCAACAAGGAAAATCAAGGGTGAACAGCACTAAAGGCTGCAGAAACCTGTTTAAGTCCCCCAACTGTTATAGCAAAAAAGGGGCCTCTTCTAAGTTTTCTTTTCTTAAATGCTGCTTTAATGCTTCCTGGTTTTCCCTGCATGGCAGGTGGGTTTAAAAATGTGGAGGGAGAAAAGAATATCTGTCTTGTTGCCCATGAAGCTGCTTTTGGTGGCAGAATCTTTTCTACCTCTTTGCTGGGTTTAAATCAGTTCTAGTTGAATTTCTCCAATCAGATTAATTTTGACAGAATAGCAAAGAGGTGAATGAAAATGGAGTGTCTCCCATTGCACTGTTGCAGTTCGGAGGGAGGATTATCCCCCTGCTTGGGTTTATAGCAATGTGCACATCTGGTAGATAGAGAAGAGTAATGACACACAGCAGCAGCACTCCTGGAAAGTTTCACTTCTCTGACAAAGAGGATTTATTCAGTAAATGGCACTTAGATGTAGTAGGTATTATTACCTTCATAGTATAGTGGAGAAACTGAGCCAGCAAAAGTTAGTGAATCAACCTAAACCTCCAACTCAAAATACAGGCAAACACTTAAGGCTTACCTCAGATGAACCAAGTACACTTTCTTCTTTGTTTATACTCAAAACTGTTCTTTCCCACTCTACCCCCAATTAATAAACCTTATGCATAGAAAAATACTTTCAAAGGTTATATTTAGTCTCAAAATGTGCTTTCAAATTCAAAGTTGATCATTTAGAGCATGCACGTGTATTTACACTTTCCCCTTCCCCGCTAATTATACTTCTTGTTTCCCAACTGAATTTTGAACTAAAGAGTAATGTTGAGTAACTTTGGTTATTGGCACAACTAGAGGTGCATAAACTCTAATCATAAAAGCTTTATCTAAATCTGCATGGCATTACTTTCAAGAAATAATCCAGGTAACAAAATATCCATTTTGAGAGATTATATGAATTCTGTAGAAAGAAGTGGAGAATAATCCTATGCTGACCTGACTGTTGCTACTGCAAGTAGAAACATCTTTCCGATTTTAGTGAATGATGAACCTATGAATTATCAGTTGGTGTGTTTGTTTCTTTTTATTTTGTGCCATTTTTCATAGTTTAACTCTCTTTACTTTGCATTCAAAATGGGCAGAATTTTAATGGTATAGCTCCTTTCTTTCTGGTGTTTTCTGGATAACGCTGTGTCCATAAGCCCCATGTGTTAGGTTGTTTTCTGTGAGGGCAGTCTGTATGTTCACTGCCATTTCACTCCATAGAACTGAGCACAGATGAGTTAAAGACTGAGAGAATGACATAAAACATAGGAGAGCTATGAACCTTTTAAGTAGGGGAAAGTCATTAATGTTTTTTAATTTACATTTTTATTACATTTCTGGCAGATGGAAAAATTAGAAATCAGTGTGTGACAGGCAGTCTTCACTTCCCACTGAGAAACTGGAGTAACTACTGCTGGCAGCTGATGGCATGGAGGGGAAGGATGGAGTAGCACTTTTTTTCTTCCTAAAGCAAAGCCTTTAATTCTGATTGTCTCTAATATGATGAGCCATAGCATTGTACAGAGAGAGATACTGAGAATGAAGCCAGAGTGGGCTCTTTTCCTCCTGTCAGGGTTGTTGGACACTCATTTCTGGCAGCAAACTCACCTTCAGTGTGTTTTATAGTACTTCTTGGTGCCTTATTTTTTCATATGACAAGTGTTCCTTTGATTCTCTGCATTGGATTTCACTTTAGGTAATTTCTTCAGATACTCAGCATCGTTTTCCCCTCTTTATTTCTTTTCAGCCTCCTGTCAATAAATGTAATCAATTTCCCTCTGTCTCTAGTGTTAGTACTTGTCCCTCAGACTTGTGTGGATGGTCATTCCTTCCCATTTTAGTTTCCTCTTTGTCATTGTTTGAAACTGCTATGAAGGGACTTGTTAATCATTTCCCACCAAGTCAATACTTTAATCATCTTTTCTGCTTTTGTCTGAATTCCCTAAAGTTTCTCTCTATCCTTTTGGCCCGGAACAGAATTCAGCGATTGAGATGCGATTGTTCTAGAATTGCAAGGAAAAAAAGATGTGGAAAATTTGGTATGCCAACACTGTGCAGGATTCTGTCACCATCTAAGAAAATATGGATGAGGACAGAACATCCTTCATTTTTAATGTTTTCATAATAGTTTTGTTGGCCATAAGCTGAAGATGGAGTTTAATAAATCCATTCCTTTTAATTTTACAGTCTCGATATCCCATAATCCTACATGCTCTGTTGTGTAAGAATAAAGTGAATTTAAATTGGCTGGGATATCTCCCTGGAGCTTTTCTTTGTGTTCTCATTGAATTGTAGGGAATACACCCCACAAAAAACCTGAGGGTGGTAGAGCTGAGTTGTACCCTGTCACCTTTCTGCGGTGACCGTGAGCATGAAGTACAGATACTGCTGAAGTGTGCATGGGAATTGGGGCTGAATTCCTTTGGGTCTGATCCTTGGATGATGTTAGGTCAGCTGAAATGAGAGTAGACTTCTAACTTCTGCAAAGGCTGAACAGCTGGGGAGCCAGCTGAAGGATTTCAGTGCCCATCCCTATAGGAGCTAAATTATTTCTGGCACCTCCAAATTCATTCCTGGTACCCCATCCCTCATGTGTCCTGCCTGTAGCAGTGAACAGAGGTGACCACAGAGTCCAAGGAACTGCAGCTGTAGATATAGCTGGGCCTAACTGTACAGATTTATAGGATTCTGAAGGTATTTGCACAGCAAAATAAGCAATATATGAAGAATTTTCCTGATAAAAATACAGTGTTCTGTGCTGGGAGCACCTGGAGCTGCTCAGCCTAATGAGGCTGCCTGTCCTTGCTTTGCTCCTTCCTACAGCCTATTCCTTCAGACAAGGGGCTCAGTTCTGGTTTGGGAGGAAGAGACTGGTGCTGTTGTTCCCTTCATGTTCTTCCCCAGGGTGGGCTTTATTCATGGTGGACTGGAGGATCTATTTTCACACTATGTAGATGAGGTGAGCCCTTTCTCAGCTGCCCTTTTCCCAGGTCACAGAGGCATGACATATATTTCACTGTACCTTATCTGTCCCTATTTTTCATGGGACACAAAGGGATTATGAGCTTGGTTCAGCTTCTCTTTTGGGCTGTTATTGAACTAATTTGTTCATTATCATGTTATTGCCTGTAATGTCAGGATAGCCCCTGGCCCGCCAGGAGTGTCTGTACAGCAAAGGGAAGTGTGAGACAGTGTTACAACCCACAAAGCCCCAGATTCATTAGAACAAAATTCTGCAGCCTAGACACTGAAATATTCCCTGTGATGCAAATGACTTTGGTTATCTAAGGAGGATGTACAGAGCTGGATGCTGAAGACATTACTAGTAACTCAGGAAACATTTTTACAGTATTACATTTACTTTCTTTTGTGAGTTTTCCTTTGAACCATGTGAACATTTTCAAAGGTTCCCCGGTGCTATGTGGACTAAAACCAGATGTTTGAGTGCTATCACTACATGAAGATGTTTTAATAATTCCTCATATTCATGAGGTGGAATAAATCAGTAAATAAATGATCTTTCATTCCTTTCATCTGTGCTGCCAAGGAGGACCAGAGTTGCAGTCATTTGGGACACTTCATCTCACAAAAGTGCTTTCATTCACCAAAATGTACTGTATTAAACGTTTGCAGCAAAATATTTTACTGTGCAGAGACTGCAAAGTGAGTGAATGAGAAACAAGAGTGAGCAAAAGCTCCCAGGTGTGTTCAGTCCCTGGTGTCTGACAGTGTGTGTTCAGATCCCAGAGCCATCCTGTGACCAGAGCACACATGATCCCTTTTAGCTGTGCAGGTGGAAGGGGTGGAGTGTGCACAATGAACCAATGATTTTTAGTGGTCCCTCTGGACTGTGATTACAACAGATGGGCAGGCCAAAGAGCTGCTGACTGAAATGCATCTGTCTCAGAGAAGAAGGGATCTTTAGGCGCATTTCACAAGCTCCTAGTTGGTTCTAGTTTCAAAAATCAAATTGGCAGTCCACCATCACTTGCAACAGTGACCCTGACACAAGTTTTATGTCTAGTTCTGAAATTTTTGGACTTCCTTGAATAGTGCCTTGATTATTATTATATTATTATCATTATTATACCAGTGGAAAAAAAAAAAGAGAAGCAAACACAAATCAAACTGAGCAAAGTGCAGAAAACTTGCCTGTGCATTTTAAATTCTTTCCTCCAGTTAGCTGTCTGTCAGACTGATTCAGACGCTGGATTTAATTGCATGTATTTTTCTGAATATTGGAACCTATTAGATGACCTGGATGCCACTGCCTCTGATGAAGATTTGTAATTCAGTGTTTGATGAAATTCTCGTTGGGTCTCTGCTGCCAGCCAGCCATTTTACTATGAGAAACAACTAACTCTAATAATGGTGTACTAAATTACAGAAGTTGCGTGTAGTGGATGCCAGAGGAGTCTTTTATTGGGATATAAATGGGGCGTTTGTTTTTGAACCTCAAAATCTTCACATAACCCTTTAGGGGTGTGAGTAGTAACAGTGAAATTTCTTCAGGGCCTGGAGTTCAGCTCTGCAGGTGCCTGGAACTGCCTCTTTCTGCCCTGTGGTTCCCAAGGGACACCAAGGTGTGCTGAAGCCCCCCGAGGCAGCTGCTGCTGTTGCTGTGTTCAGGGCATGCCTTTTGCAGGTTCCCAGCCTAGACAGTCAAACAGTGCTGAAAGAGTGGCTAAAGGAATCCATGCTTACCACATAATAACCTACATCGCATGATTTATAATAATATATAGTAATAAGTAATATATAATAATGAGTGGCTAGAAACTGATCCAAGAAATGGGAGCTTTGGGTCTAATGTTCTCTTCAGCCTGAATAGCCTCAGTCTTGCTTGGATATCTCTTTTGGTTGCAGGTCTTACAGTGTTCTGAAGGATTTGATTTCAGTGCAGGAGCTAAGGCTACAGAAACACCATTGTCATAATCTGGTTTTTATTGATGATAACACTGTAATATATCCTTTTTTCCATGCTGTCCTGACAACAGATTCATGATTCTATCTGCTTATCTTTCACCATTTTTGTCTCAATAATTTTATTGCGTGATATGAATGCTTCATGTGTCCCATAAAAGCAAACAGGGAGGGTAATCCTTTGACCTTTCCAGCATTCTTTGGTGTAATTTACTGGCAATTCTTCTCCTCCCTGAGGCATGGCCCTGAAATCCTATGATAAAAATGGACAGCCAATCCAAATAGAAAACGCTGGAAAGGTTAAAGCTTTGATTATGTTAGTCTATAAATGTTCATAGTCTTTTTTTTTTGCCAGAAAGAAAATGAGAGCTGAAAATGGCAATGGATGAATCATGCTTATTACAGAATACGGAAATGATATTGGTTCAACCCATTCTTGTTAATGCTGAAAGAACATAATCTTGTGCCCTCTCATTTTATGTCACTGCAACCCACCTTATCCTCTTAAATGAATGCATGCATCCATTTAATTAACCTGGTGAGATACTGAGATATAAATCTTTTAAATGCTTCTCATGCAATTCATCTTGACAGCTGTCGTAGTAATAACATCTTTAATGCCATATTCTTTATTTTCTGATATATTGAAATTCCTGGTATTATTTTGAGCACACTGATAGGTTTGCTGGATTTAAAACCTTAATCTTAACTTGTTTAAATCCTAGGAGCAGTGCTATAGAAAGCTTTACTGGTTGTTTAGTTTGCTGAATAAATGGAAGATTATCTTGCATGAAGAAAGCATAAATGTATTTTGAAAACTGTGTCTGAAGCAGGGTGGAATTTATAGCTGAGATGCTTTATTTTAAAAGCAGTGTTTCTAGAACATTCTACTAAGAGTCTGTTCTTTGCTGGCAAGTGTTCCCCAGTTGAAAATTGCATGAGATGGTCCTATGTGCTCTACTGATTCCCTTTTGAAGGATGGAGTAAGGGCAGAGGAGATCCACAGCATTTGGCTCTGAAATTAGTCAGCCCAACATTTCTTTGTAGACTGACATGTGTCAGTGTCGTTGTACTTACTTTAAAAGTCATAATGAATCAAAGAATTATTAGGGTTGGAAAGGATCTCTGGTGATCATCAAGTCCATCCTGCAAAGGGGAGTTCTTTGTCTGGCTCTGGCCATACCTGCTTCATTTGGGCTACTTTATCATGGCCTGGTGCATGTCAGGCAGAGAGTGGTAGGCCAAGGGGGAACGGTTTTAAACTGGAAGAGGAGAGATCTAAGTTAGATGTTAGAAAGACATTCTTTACTCAGAGGACGGTGAGGCACTGGAACAGGTTGTCTAGGTAAGTTGTGGGTGCCTGGCAGTGTTGAAGGGCAGGTTGGATGGGGCTTTGAGCAGCCTGGTCTAGTGGGTGGCATCCCTGCTGGTGGTGCAGGAATTGGAATGGGATGATCTTGAAGGTCCCTTCCAAGCCAAGCCATTCTATGATTCTATGGTATGAATCTGTAACCACTGGACAGTTTTCAATCAGAACTAGAGGACACTGGCTTAGGGAGTGTTTTGGGTCATAGAACAACTTTTGGGGCACAGCTGACTCTGTGTAATGCCTGCACAGTTCCAGGGGTTGGATTTGATGATCCTTGTGGGTCCCTTCCAACTTGACATGTTCTGTGATTCTGTGAATATAATTTGAAACAGTTTTAGAGATTGTAAGACATTTGGGGTATATAAAAATTAATTATCCCACAGGAAAATTAAAAAAAGAGATCTATTATTAGGAATATTATTCTGTCCAGATATTTCTGACTGACTTGACACATATTTTAATATATTTTTCCCAAGCCATTCAATATTGAGGTATGTAGGCAGAATGGTACAGCAGTGCTGTGTTTGCTGTCTTGTAATTCCCATAATATTCTACTCATCTAAGCATTTTAGCTTCCTGCATTGGAATTTTTCTAATTTAATTAACTCATTAATGCTGGCACATGGTGCATTCTCCTTCTCTCTCTGCAAAAATGCAGCTTGCTTATCTAAATAGCAACCTAATCCAGTGGGTGTGAGTGCACGACACATACATTAGTGCTAATGAACCGCTGACCAGCCTAAGCAAATACCTGGGAGTATTGGGCATTAGGCAGGCAAGGCCTGATCGTGGCACACTGTGAAATACACTGGGGCAAAACAAAAAGCATTTAGCCAAGTTTCAGGTGGCAGAAACGCTGATGGGGCTGTAGTTTCCTGTTTCCCGAGTGTTGAATTTTGAAACGTCAACTCAAAAGGGAATTTAGGAATTATTTTTCCTGCTTTGTCAGTTAAAGTCATGACCAGAGTAAATATCATGATGGGAAGAGATAAGGGTGTGCTAATGAAACCATTTTAATGGCTGCTTTTTAATGACTAGGCAGAATTTTTTCATCTTTTATGAAGGTGCGGTTTTTGCTGTTCCTGCTCTGATGGCTTGAAAAAATTACCATTTGGAAAAAAACCCAAACAAGGGAAATAAGCAAATTGCTTAGTACAAATCTAACATTTTTTTGACTGGCCTATGCCTGGCAAGTTGAATATGGTGATTTTATAGAGCTGAATGTATCTTTCATCTATTGACAAACATCAATTCCTTAATTCTGCAATCTTTTTCTATTTACTGTTCCGAAAGGCCATGACAAACTGCACTGCACTTTTCCTACAAAGAGCACAACAAAAGCAAGCATATACACATGGGTGTTGGTGCCAGAGCGGGCAAAAGAAACACAGCCAGACAATGACAGATTCAATTCAATTCAATTAGGTTCTTAAGAACTGAATCACTCCACGGATTGGTAATGAGATATAAAATCTTTCACCTTTAGGTCACCTGTTCATTCTAACTAACATTTGCATTGATGACAATCTTTTCTTACTCATCGCTGCTTCCTGACCTGTGCCAGTGAGATTATTTTCATTCTCATTTCATTGCTGAGGGATAATACTAGTTCTGGTTATTTCCTTTCAGTCTTAAAGCCTGGCTGTTGAACAAGCAGAACTATCAGAGTAGGAAAAAAAAGGATTTAATGGTGGTCACTGTATAAGTTTGGCCTCATTCTGTCACCCAACAGTTAGATGTCCACATCACAAATCCTGTCTTCTCACCAACACCTGGGAAAGATGAGCAGGCCGCTGAGGGAATACCTTGCTGCCCCACGGGGGTTTTGCCTTCTGGCAGTGTTAAAGTATGCAAAGCAGAAGGTGGGGAGGCTGCATTATATGCATCATGAATTAAAAAAAAAAGAAAAAGATGCTGGTTTGCAGAGCTGACATTTTTGTCATGTGTCATAACTGTTAAATTTATACAGATTTGTAAGAGAAAGAAAAATAAATACAGTCCATTTCCAGTTACCAAAGAGATGTATACTGTGTGCTAGTTCCCAGCTGGCATATGTTGGCACAGCTCTGTTGAAATGTAACTGCAGTTTCAAACTGTCTGAAAATATCTTGGATGCTAAGGAATATAGTGTTGTACGTTTTCATCAGCTAAAGCAATATACATCAATCATCCTTTGTTACTACTAGAAATGAAGAGGGTATTATAATCCAAAAAAAAAATTTCTTGCATGGATTTTAGAGTGCTTTTCTATGTTAATCACACCATTTCTCCAGGGCATACTTTTAGAGTCATCTTCTGAAGTAATGAACATTCTTGTACTGAGTACTAAAAATACTGCACTTTAGGATATATAATCAAGCTGATGCCTCCGGCTTGCTGGCTTTATGAACAGTGAGGGTAATACCATATTGCAGAAAGATTCCACTTAGGTCTCCCCCTGAGAGTTTTTTCTGTGGCCATGCAAAACCTTCTTCCCCAAGCTCAGTACAAACCTGAAAAGGCAATAGGCAAACATCTGGGACCTGCATTCCCTTAGCCTGATCCCCATACACGTCTTGAGCACACAGGCTTAATCACCAAGTGCCTCTAAACTCAGTGTCTTCCCAATATGCTCAGCATAGATGAACTCTATAGTCCCTTAGAAAAGATTCCTACAGCAGAAAAATTTCCTGCAGCACTACGAACCAGAAGATGTGCCCCCACAGATTTGCAATGTGCATATGTGAGTGCAGTACTGGTGAAGACACCATAAATCAGAAGGGAGTTTGCAACAGTTCAGCCGAGTTAAATGGGACCGTCAAGGTCTGAGTGCAGATCACTTGGGTCTCTGCTGCAGACACATCAACAAACAAATTGGTGACGGAAGGCTGATGGATTTCTGCAGTTTGTTCTCTTGGTAACACAAAAATACTCTTTCTGATGATTGGGCAAACTGGTTCTCAGAGCTTTTGCATTTCAAGACTGTTCCATCTGTACAGCTATTCTCCTCTGCCGAGCTTCCCAGTGGATGTGTTAGCTCCATTTGGAGTTGTCGATAGTCTTTTGGTTGGTCTCAGAGGAAGAGAGATTTACCTGTGAGGGTCATTTTGTCTCTGTGAGAAGCAGCATGATGCACAAAAATGGCCATTCCAAGATGGAAACTTTTGTTCTGTTTTTCTTAAGTACTTCACTCTGATGATCAGTTTTCTTTAAAGGCCTCCTGAGTTGGGTACTTTGAGGCACCAACATATGTTGGTACAGGTGATGTATTGTATTATCTTGTCTGATAATTGCCTGTGATTCAAAAACCTTAAGTGGGTTTAGCCTTAGGTGGTTAACTCTTCAGGAGATATCTGTGACAGCCTGCTAATGGAAACGTGCAGAGATATGAGCTCCCATGGTGTGGGGGGAAGGAGTGGAGCCAGCAGGTCTGAAGTTGCTTCACCAGGACATGTGTAGGTCCACGTGCTGTGCTAGGTATGGCTACAGTAAATCCACTCCTTGAATTGCCCAAGGCAGCATATAAACTATAGGAATAATTAATAATAATCCTTTCTCCTTTTACTTCTAAACTAGAATTTGGGGTGGTTCCACCAAATACCTGCAGACAGAAACTTCGGTTACTTACTCATACTAAATACTTGACCTTCTATGGGGGTCATGGGCTCCAACTGTAGCTCTCATTAGCTCATTCCTAAGTGGTTCTGTGCTCAACAAAGGCTCCCTTGGTGGAAGTCATGATCTCCAGGCATGATGCATGCACAGAAGAATGATATAAATATTACAGAAGGTCTTTCTTTTGCTAATTTCTGGCATAATCACAAAACCAGTGTAATACATTGTAATACTTTGCTGCTGTCTTTGTTTAAATCTATTGTGTTTCTTTTGTGACATAGTAGCTAATCAAGAAACAATGGGAATTATGTGATAGCACACCACTGAGATTCTTTACTAGCTGAACTAAATAAATAGCACATGTAGCTTTAGGATTGGAACCACAAAAAAGCTATCAAGGGCTTACAGGTAAACCTGGAATAAACCTGCAAGGCAAGAATGATCAAAGTGCAACAACGGAGATTTCCCTACCATTGTGGGTACATGTGCTCATGTCATGTGTTCTTTAGATGAATGGGTAGAGAGGCTGATTTTTATCTGCTTGGGAGAATATGTTCTGAATTCTAGTCTTGCATAAGTATAGATGAGAAGTACAAAAGAAGAGTGGGAGACACCAGGTGCCATTCAATAGGAGGCTGAATTCACCACTGGACAGTTTGGTATCTGGACCGCTTAAGGTTTCCCTGTGAGAAGTGTTTTAAAAGAGCAACCCCAGCGTGATGCCAACATTGTACCCAACGATCCCAGTCTGCATGCTCCAGCTGGCTTCAGAGGCTCAGCCTGGGGCATCCTGCTCTCATTGCAGGCGGCCTGTGCTTGCCCCACATTCAGGCTCCTACGTGCCCTCATGGCAGAGCATTTGGGGTCAACTTGAGGAAAGAGCTGAGATAGTTTTATCCGCTTGATATTCCCCCAGCGACAGATGGGATCGTTCACAGGTGCAATGAGAAGTCAAGTCTGTCCATAGGCATGCAAATGTATCTGGAGGGCACGGCAAGGCTTCTTTGGGGAATGCCAGCTGCGCTACCCTACAGCCGAGCCCAGTGGCATTCGTGCATCGTCACCTGTGTGTAACCCAAGGGGATGCTCCCAATAAGCAAAAAGGATCAGAAACAGACAGATTTGTTTTCCTTTGCCTAGTCTTGTTTTTCTTCAGTCAATGGGAGTTAGCCCAGAGTAAGAGATACAGGATGTTGCCCTCTGATACAATAAATACAGTCACTGTGAGATGCAGGAGAAAATTTCTATACTTGGTTCTCTATGAGCATATCTGCCTGCATTAATTTAGGCTAGATTCTGTTTTCTGTTATTATTCTACTACTTTCTGGAAATCCTGAATAAACTCATTAACTTTGCCCATGTTCCTAAATCACAAACAATAAGTATTATCTTAAATACAAGCTAAAACATATATCAACAGAAACATTTAGGGAAAGAGAGAGCTGGTAGTTATTACTTGTAACCTGTGGCTTGGTTTTAGCAGCAGCCACTGGCCAGAAACTGCCAAACCCTATGAAACTGGAAGGACTAATTCCCTTTGTGGTACCTTTACGGGCTGAATTCCCTGGCTGTACTGTACAGGCAGTGGGGCTGTCAGATTATCACAGCAGAATCTTTGACCTTAAAAACTTAAGTAAAGTGCTGAGGGCATTTGTCTCTTGTTAAGGGTAATGGGAGTTGAAAGCTTTTAGAACTCTTCAGGATTAGGTCCAAAATTTGTACATCACAGCAGCAGCACAGATGTGCCAACAAGCAGGGCTTACTGAGATGTGCAATTAATGTGAAATGAACTGCTTCCCTCCCCTCCCGGGCCCAGGTAGTTCATTGGCTCTGCAAACGCAGCTTCCAGCCCAGTGCCAAAGAGACTATGGAAACATGGGTGTATTGATAAGGAGAGTAGTAGCAGATTTGGGGTTTTTTTTCTTTGAGAACAACCCAAATATATTGATAATGTTTCTGTTTGGAGAGTTTAGCTGTTTTTGGCACAGCGAATTTGTTTCTGGAACCCAGCCTACCAGAGACACAAAGTCATTAACTGCTGGGTTATTACAAAGTTAATGATGAAAGACTGTTAAGTAGAACATTGAAATGTGCATTTAATTTTATTTTTTTTTTTCAGTGATGCTGGAAACAGACTGACATTTCAAATCAATCAAAAGGAAAAGAAATAACCTCAGCTATGGAGAGAAAAAGGCAACTACAGAAGAGGGAGTTTGGGAAAAGACTTTCTCTGGACAGCAGTCTTGTGGTAAGAATGCATATTTACTACATCTACTGAATGTATTTTCTGTCATAAATGTTTGGTTGTTAACAGGCAATACTAATTATTATGTACATTTTAAAGATGTTTATCTATTCATCATAACATCACAACCTTTCATGATTGTTAAAATTCTTCACAGAAAAAGTACTGGAGGTACAGTGTCTTACCTAACTTGTCATTATATATGAACATGTTCCTGAATTGCCTGGATTCACCCAAGAAAGGAATCCAGACAAATACAGCAAACTTGTAATTAAAATACTACTCAGCCTCTGTGGGGTCAGTCTGTATGGCTTCATACTTGGTATATGAAAGCTGTAGGTTGCTGAGGTCATATAGTCAGAAATGTTTATTTACTATCAAGGATGCAAAGAAAAAGTTTTTCATCATAATGAATGCAGGAACATCTCTAATATCAACTGAAGGAGAAACATAAGTGTCACATGCTGTAAAATAATTGCCTTTGCTATACATGGGGTTTACGTTAATTGGAGATTGTATTCTAATTTATTTTTGTTAATGTTTCCAAATGATGACTGAGATGAACAATGAGTTTTTAGGGCTGTCCTATGGACATGACTAGAAAGTGCTCATAAATGCTGAACAGTTGTGTACATGCATAAATGTGCCCATGTCAAATACTCAGCAGCCTAGTTCTGCAAATACTGAAATAAGCAAAGCTGAGAGAGCCAAGGAAACTCATGCAATCTCTTTGACATTAATGGAGGTGGTCTTCTGAGGAAGAAAGTTGTTGTTAATAGAGCTGCCATTTTTTTTTGGTTTTTTTTGGGGTACTCATATGGCTGAGATGGGTGCTTGGAAGTGATGGAAGCAGGTGGATTTGGCATTGGTAGCCACGAAGAAAAAAGGGCAGCAGCAGCAGGTATCTAATGAACACCAGTTTGGTTCCTCGCATGAAAGACTTAAAATGTTAAACTTTGCCTAATGCCACTTATAAATAACAAGTCAAATGATTCACAAAGCAGTACTTGATTAGAGGGGAAAAAAGGGCAGCAGCAGCAGGGCAACAGGACACCAGAGAATTCCCAGAAGGCAGCAATAGTCACTGGAAGTCCTTCTGTCTGAGGACTTCTTGAACAGGAGTTGCTCATGTCCTGTAACATCTCCATACACACAGGGAGTGACTGTGGGACCCTGATGCCCTTCCATATCAGTAAGGGGGGAGTAGAGAGATACATGTTCCAAAGTCAAAGGGAATGCTGTGTAACACCATCAAAAGTCCTTTGTGTAATAATCAGTGCAATGTGCATATTAAAACAGCCAATAAGGCCTTAATTGGATGGGAAACAGGAACTGTGGCTGTATGAGGTGATAGTCTCTCTCTGCTCTCCAACAAGTGGTGAGTAGGGTGGGAGATTGATTTCAGCTGTGTACAGTCTTCAAGCACTAGCCTGAGGTCAGTGAGTTATTGTTAACGTGTGCCAGCTGAAGATCTGTGGCTAATTAACTCATATTGGTGTGAAAGTATTGAAGGAAACATGTGAGGGAAAGAAATACTGCAGTAGTTCAGTATTTTGCACATACAACCCCATCATGCCATGAGCCTGACACACCCTCTTTTAAAACAGTGTCCTCTGCTATGGGTGGCACTTACAGGTGGTGCTCACCTGTTGAGTTTCTCAGTGCACACATCCATTTACTGTTCTGGTGCCTTATAGGTCGGTGTCAATGAAGCTTTATATTGAGTGGCATATCTGTAACTAGGTCAGTGTCATCCATACACAGTTAGAAACTTTTGAGCACTCTTCATTGTTCTGGAAGAGATATTTTGAGATTCAAGTGCCTCTTAGTGAATCACACCAGATGTGACTCCACAGAGTTCAACCAGGCAAACTAAAGCACTTAGTATTCCTCTCATTTTCCCCAAATTCCTGTTCTGTCATACCTCATCTTAATTATTGCCTTCCTATCATATTGCTGTCTTCATTACCCTTGTATTACCATATTCTGTTTGAGCAATGTGCTTTAGTCCAGTCCCCTGCTTGAATAAGTTCTTGTGTCTCTCTTGTCCTTTCTCTTCCCAGAGGTTTTGTGTTTTAACCTCACAGGCACTTTGCTTGGGAAATCATGCCTTGATTCGCTCAAATCCAGCGTGTCCTTCCAGCATTATTGTATCTCAGAAAGAATTATGATTTCTGTGTGTTTAAAGAAAACATGTTTCTACTTTTGTACTCTGGACCATGAGATACAAATAGGCGTTTCTGATAACATTCCTCATCCTACCCAGTTGTGCTGCTTTTCCCATCTGCATCAGATTGGAATCTTCTTCTGGAATGGTTTTTTCCATGATTTAATCTAGAAGTGTTGCATAGTAATGTTTTTTAAAAAAAAAATATCTTCCTTCCTCATCTCTTAGACTCTGAATATATGGGCCATGTTGGTGTATGATGGAGGAGTGAGAAAAGGAGAGCTGTTTCTGAAGAAAAGTGATGATTTCCAACTCCTTAGAATATAGATCTGAATCTTCAAAACATGACCATGAATTTCATCAGACAGCTTTGCATTCAGGCCTATCCCATCAAACAATGAGTTTCAGGCTTCAGATAAGGAAGATCCATGTTAGAGGCATCCTTCAAACAAAGAGAAATTTCATGGACATGAAAACATTTTTCCTTACAACACAGACACAGTAACTACGTTTTTATCACCTCAGATAAAGAAGAGTTCAGTGTTGTTTCATATACTATTCTACCCCTTGCCAGCTGTTGTCTTGATGGGATAAGCTTTACAAAGAGGGCAAATAAGCTTTTTAAAATTAAAAAATATAGATGCACAAATATGTCTGTAAAGTGTGCCTCATACAGGGCACATTTTTAGTGAGTGATGATGGACCTCATGAATTAGTACTTTACTGGAAGTTAGTGGTTTGAAGCTGTGTATTTTAACAAGATCTAGAATCCTACCCCTGTTAAGAAAAGATGTTGCAGCAGAGGAGTTGATATTACTGCTGCCCTGGTCAAAGGGGCATCTTGCTGTTTGCTTCAAGGAAATTAAATCCATATAAGCTTTTAGTCATAATATCACAGGTGGCATTCCAGAAATCTCTACTATAGCCAGTGGCTGTTATTGCTCTGTCAGCTTCCAATATTGGCAACGTGTTGGAGATTTATTATACACCCACTCATTTACATTTGCAGCCAAAGCAGGTAAGCCTGCAGTGAGGTTTCATAGCTTGGATTCAGGTGAAACTGTTACAAAATATTAACTTCATAGCAATTCTTACAGGTAATCCCATGAGATCAGTTACAGAAAATAATATCTTTGTAATTTCTGCCTGGTATTTAAAAACCAAAACATACCACCCAAGAAGAATATACTTTTTATGGTTTCAATATAATTTTATACCACCTTATTGTTTCATCTCTTGTACAAGTGTTGTTACTGTATTTTGGGTTTATAAAGTTTTCTTCTAATTGATTACATTCAAAACACCGCAATTCTGAAAACCAAATTAGTCTGAGACAGGAGGACTAAAGGAGGTCTCTGTAGCTTTTTTTCTACATAGCAGATCTTCATTCTATTGTGTTACGACATTAATAAGGATATTTTATCATATATGTTCATAAGCTGATAAGATAGACAGCAGCTGAAGGACCAGGTGGAACTCTGTGTCCTTCTGGATTGCTGTGTAAGAAGTGAGACCAAGGGCATTGCTGTTATTGCCACAGAACTTCTGTTTAGCATGAAAGCAAATGGCAAAATTCATAATATTGTTGGAATGCACTTGTTTGGAATATATTGCTTATCTATCACAGACCTCTGTGTCAGATTGCTTTCTGCTAAAAGAGAGTTCTTTCTAGGAACATTTTGCTTATTGTGTGGCTCAAATCCTTTAGGTTTGATAAAAAAGAACAGCTTTATAAAGTGAGATGAGTATGTCATGGTTTTAATTTTTTTAATGAATACTTTCATGTTAAATATTTCATTTCAACACATATAGCTGAAAATAACTAGTGAATGAAAGTTGGTAAATACGGGAAGGAAAGGGATTTTTCTGTGTTCTTTCACTTCAGACTGGAATGTAGGAAGGAAACCAATATGAAAATTCACAGTAAAATAAAAAATGTACTTCAATAGAATTTAATAACATTTTCTTAATATGGGTAAAATGAAGGCGTTTTTGATGTGAGAAGATTTCTTTGTTAATATTTGCAATGTATTATTTGGTATGTGAGGGAGGCAGCTTAGACAGGGAATGCTATTAAAAAGGCCAATGAAAGGACAGGTTGTATTTTCAGGTTTTCCCTACAGAAGTTCTTCACTAAAAAGAAAACTGGACAAAGCCAAACCCCAACTAGACCCCAAGCCAAGCTTTTAAGTAATTTGTGTGGGATGAAGAGAGCGTTAGAATATTTCACTGCCACCAGGGCTACATTGGCTACTCTATTCACTGGGGTGCTCACTGAACATAATAAAAGCCCTATCCTTTGCCTGATCCAAACTGTCCAGTTGCCTCCCAGGCCCTTTTGATCAGGAAAAAGTCAATGTTTCAAGCTGTGCTCTTTATTTATGTGGTTAATTCCCAGGCTGACTATGCACGTGGTTGGCCCTTGCAGCTGTGGTGGCATTTAGCTGGGGAGATTTGAGAGCTGAGTATCTTTTTGAAGCAGCCTGCATTTATCAAAACAAACGGTTTTGTTTTATTTAAAATGAGGCTTTCACTTCTGAAAGCAAGCTGGGGCAAAGTGCTTTGCTGCTGGCTCGTGAACCATGCCCTGCTGCTTTCATTCTGGTCACACGGCCCTGTGGGGCTCTGTGGGATGAGCTTTAATGGCACCACTTTGTTGTAATAAGGGTAGAGTGTAATGTCATGAATTGTACTGGGGCGTGGGAGTGATGCCTTTATCTACCTGTGCTTGGACTGGTGTCATGGGCAGAAACAGAGCGCAGTTGGAGGTTGTTGAGAAGTGCGTGTGTGTGTTATCTGTGGCTGGGAGACAGGCTTTTGAGGGTTAAGTCTGACATCTGTCACCTCTCCTCAATTTCCAACTCAATTTAAGAAATTTCTAATTCAGTTTTCTCATTACTAAAATTCTGATTCGGTTTTGTCATCAATAAATTGGACGTTATAATAATTTCTCTACCTCATAAGTATTCTAGGAAGGGTCTGTTATTAGCATGAGTCTGTGGCTTGCTTTGATATCTCCAGATGAAAGGTGTCACAGTGAATGCAATGTTACAGCAAAGCTGTGAAAAATGCTGCACCAGCAAGGCAGGAGGGAACCCTTCCTGTGTGGGAATTTAATTCAGTGAAGGGAATAGCCCTGACTGTCTTGCTAGTTGGCTGTGACATTCACAGTGTGTCTGACATCACGGTGTAACATAACACAGCCCAGCATTTTGAAATGAAGGGTGGCATTAAAAATATTGCCTTGTCAGGTGTTGGTTAATGTTCTAACTTTTATAGGCTGATAATTCTTTGCATCTAAAAACTGTTGCCAAATTCCTTATGAATCTGTAAGTATTTTCAATCCTCTCAAAACTTGGATTTTTATTTGTGTGTTAATTTATAATTTTATTCACATGGATACACCATCATAAGAAAATTTTGTGCCAAGGGTTTAATCCAGCACTGCAAAGGCACGGTGCAGCACTGGAAAAGACACACAAGAATGTGAGCCTCAAACAAATGGTTTTCAGTCTTTTTGGAGGCAAGCTAAAACATTCATAACATCCACTGCATAGAGCAGGAATGTAAGTCAAGGGGAATGGTTTAAGAAAGGGGTCAGTTGGGGAATTTTGAGGTAGAAGCCAGAATAGAGAGAAGAACACCAGTGAAGTGCAGGTTCTAATTCTAAATGACTAGGCTATGGTTTGCACATTCATAGGGAAAACCCTAAGATAGGGAATGGATGTAAGGACTGATGAATTAGAAGAAAAATCTACTCATAGCACCATAGAATTATATATGGGTTGGAAGGGACTTTAAAGATCATCTAATGGCAACCCCACTGTATATTCCTCAGGGTGAGGTCACTATCATGCTGTGCTGCTAATCCAACAGTTAGGATGTCTATTCCACAGATCAGGCAAAGGAACTGCTATCAACTCTCTATAAAACAGGCTGAAATCTGCTGGACCTTTGTAGAAAAAGAAAATCCCCGTGTGGGTAGAGTGTGCAAAAACCATCTAAACAGCACAGGTTCTCTTGTGCACACCCAGTGCCTTTATCATCAGGACTCTGAGGAAATGGAGATGTCCATAAATGTAGTCACAAGAGCACAGACTTGTCTGCATTTGCATTTTTAATAAAGTGAAAGTCAAATCAAGAGCTCTGGTGTGTTAGGCACAAGCGAACAGAAAAAAAGAACCATCTGAATGGGTCAGTTTACAGCAGAAACTGTGGAGAGGTGAGGAGAAAAGAGAAACCACTGGTGTGGGACAGCAGAGCTGAGGTTTGGTATTAGCATATCCCTCATGCTAACAATGTGGGAAACTGCTCTGCATGGATTTAAGCACATAATTTGGCAGCACAGCAGTATTTCTACGGTGCTGGAAGTAGAACCTACATCAGCTTGGGTAAAGAGCATAAAGTCACTAGCTGCACAAAGAAAGACAGATGACAGCATTTCCAGTGGTGATGCCTGGTTTGGATTTCATTTGCAGAAGAGAGATTCAAAAATAAAGAAGTGTGTAAAGCACTGGACATTCTGGCAAGTAGTCAGTTACTGTAAGTCCCATTTTTGAACTCTGAAGCAGCCTGACCAACCTAACATCATAAGTAAAATACACAGGGGCTGCTAGTTCAAAAGGACTTGGTGAACCCTGGGAATTATGTTAGCAGAAATAAGTGCCGGGCCTAATGTAAAGAAATGGCACTCCATTAACTGCCAGTGCCATGGAAGGAACTGAAATTCCTGCTTGGAGTAATACAGGGAGTGACTTATTGCTCTGATTAAAGCTTGTACCAATAGAAACCAGTGAGCCTACTCAGGAATTGGAGATGTGGATAAATAGTGAGCAGTAGGAAGATGCTTGAAGAGAGACTAGAATTAGAAAGTTCATACACAGCGCTGAGAATAGGAAATAGTGCATGGAACATGTTTCTGAGCACCGGTTTGAATCCTATTCCTCCTTGAAGATACCTCAGTTGGTTTGTTTATTGATCAAAAGCACTGACACCAACACAGGCAGAAGTGTGCTCTGAGAGAGGAATTGTTTACCATTTGTTGCTGCACATCAGAAGTCACATCAATAGGTATATATGGTGACATGGTGACAGCTGAAACAGAACCCACCTCCCTAGAGACCATGCTTTGACAAACTGCTGGCTTTTGCTTTATCATGTCTTTGGCACATAAACTTAAAGTGACAAACATGAGACTTGAAGGTTAAAATAAGAGCTTTAGGAGAAATTTCTGTAGCTGATCTGCCCTTGTTCTTTGTCACAGAACTGGATGCAAAAGTGAACGAAAAGTAAGAAGTAGAGAGAACAGAAAAGATGGTTTTACTCGTGCCTGCGAATTAGCTGGCAGATGGTCTGGGAAAAAAAACACAGGGCAATGGTATTCTGTGGCCTTTTAAAAAAGCTGGGAAATCAGTCTGTATTGCTACAGAATCTCAGCAAAGTCACTGTCAGTCTTTCAACATGAAAATATTAAATCCTCAACGATTTCTAAGAAGCTTTTTAAGACACTGATTTGGCTGCAGAGGAGGAACTAAAAATGAAAATGAAGGAAAAAGCAAGAGACAAATGTCTCCATGAGTTCTGAGAGTAATTCAGAACGGAAATTTTGGCCTGGTACAGTACAAAACTTGGGTGTAACTTGAAGAAATGTTGCTAAGTGTTCAAGCTGATGAACTGCAGAGGCTGAACTGTGAGAGTTTGTGGTAATTTACATTTAAATAGCAAGGCTTGGGAGAAAACAGTCATAGTTTCATCTCAGTACAGAGGAAACAATGTGCTGAGACTTGGTTTTCTGAAATTTTATTCAGTTTGGGGCATATTAAGGAGAAATCTTGCTATGGAACTATTTGACTGATAGTAGATCTTCGTTTTGGATGGAACCCCATGTCTTGATCCGGAGGAGTTCTGATGATTTGCAGTGTGCATGCCAGGGCCTTTGGGAGTAGCTGGCAGGTGCCTGCCATCTGGTCCACAGCCAGCTCAGCAGCCTCCTGCCTCCTTCTCTCAAGATGCCAGCAAGGATCAGGCTGCACACAGGGGAGGAGAGCTCAAGCGGTGTGATCCTGCTGCTGGCTGGGATCCTGGGCTGCTCTCTCCCTTTCCCCTGCCCCTTCCCCTTCAAAGTATAGCTGTGACAGATGTAAGTCCAGCCACAGAAGAGGAAAGGTCACGGAAAGCTTTGGATTTGATGTCAGTGTGCACACCCGCTGCGTGTGTGCCCCACGATTATGTGGCTCGCTGTGACACAAAGCCTGTATCATCGGAGCAGCCGGAGATAAACGCTCACCCAGGAAATGGATATCCCAGGATATCCCAGGGACCCTTATCTGGGTCTGGTAAGCTACCAAATGCAGCAGTGTAATTGGAGGCTTTG
The DNA here is from genome assembly GCA_013400415.1 of Scytalopus superciliaris. Lineage (NCBI taxonomy): Eukaryota > Metazoa > Chordata > Aves > Passeriformes > Rhinocryptidae > Scytalopus > Scytalopus superciliaris. The sequence goes on from VXBX01003483.1 coordinate 432,428, forward strand.
CCTGCCCAGATGTTAAGAGCAGAAGGCTGCCTGGAACAAGAGATCTGAGGAGATTGGGGTTAACTAAATAGGGATTTTATTGACAAACCTTTTAAAATGCTTCATGCCTTCAGCAATTAAACAAAACACACACACACTGAGAAAAGCAAGTCTCCTCTGTCTCTCCCAGTTGCCTGATTCCACTTTGACAATCCTGGGGAGAAGAGACAGAGAAATTATGCTCTCTGTTGTTTAATAGTGTTGATATAATTCCTTACTCTGCAAGACCAAGAATGCATAGTGAATCTACCTCCTGCTAGGTCAGTCATGGCATCCTCTCAAATGTCCTGTTTTGAATACTGTTGCATCCATAGGAGAATCTACATTTCTCTCACAGGCTTGTGTGCATGTTAATTCAAGGTACACAGGGGAAAAAAATAATCTTTGAAAAAAGCTACATAGGCATTTCCAGATAGATTAATTTTACAAATAGGTATGGCCAGCTTTCCCTGGCGTTCTTGAGTTTTGCTAATTTTGTCCACCTACTCACAGTGAATGTGAGATAGCCTCAAATCAAAGCTACAGCTTTGAACTGTCTGCAAACCAATATTTCCAGCCTATGTTAAAAATTCTGAGATTTTTATGTTTGCTTTGCTTCCAGCCAGAAAATCCTAGTTTTGTTCTAAAAATATATGTATGTATACTTTTGCCCCCCCTGGCTCATGTAATTCTATGGCTGTGATAGATGATGTACAGTTTTGCTTCACAGGTTTACAATTTTGATCTGTAGATAAAACGTATCATACTGAAAACTTCAGCTAAATCACTGTATGTTTTGCCTTGATGGAATAAGTGTTTCCTCATTAAAAACCAAGCTGCCAAAGAACTGGCTAAATATTTCGCACGGAAAGTATTCTTCTTCACGCTGTCAACAGAGCTATGCAAAACTCCCCAGTGTAAATATGTCTTTTGCTGGGCATCCCTGGAGGGAGGCAGGGACATTTGAGGGTAGGTACCCCAATTCCAGGCATTTTTCTTTTCTAGGGGGTCCGTAAGTGCTTGTTGAGCTCAAATTGCTGTGACTGGCTCTGGCAGCAGCTCGTTCCTGCTTCTGTTCCTGCACCTCTGAGCTTGCCTGTGTGCTTTGGCTTTTAGGGCCTCGTGTGACCCAGATAGGAAATGAGCTGGGATCATAGTGAAGCATTTAAAATAATTGGGTATCAACAGCTGGCTTTATGAGAAGCTAACAGTGTGAATCCAGAGAGTTTTTATGATTTCAATGGGTATTTTTCCTAGTGTATAAAGTGGATCCAAGTAATTTTGGCTGGGAAACAGTTTCCCAACTTATTTCTATAATGATACCTCAGAGTTTTTCATTATAGTGAAAATCTCTAGTAGGTCTGAAGGGAAAAATTACCTCTGCTGTTTCCAGACACCCAATATGTTTTCTCTGTGCTTGAATTTATGAGTTTTGGCAAAGATAACTCATGGTATGATCATGTTTCAGGGTAGTGGTTTCTTGCACTGAATCCCAAACAAATGTGTAACTGTTCAGAAGGCTCCAGTGTGTCTTTGGTGATGTACAAATATGGGACATTGCTCTCCAAAATCCCACCAATCTGTTTTCATCTTCAGTGTATTATTTACTGCACAGTGTATTGAAACAGTTTTTTGAAATACAATTTACTTCCTAACTTCTTTTGAAGTTTTTATGTCATAAATTGCAGTCCTTGTCAAAAAGAGCAACGTTTGACTCTTGATGACAGTTCTTCTGTTTGTGTTGTTTTAAGTAGATTCAAATATACTTGTTTATTAAAGAGCTTTCTTGGAAGACAAGTGCCTGAATCAAAAGACTGTGAAGTGTAAAGCAGAATTCCTCTCAGATTGAACCATTAGGCTGGGACAGAACAGGTATTTCCATCCTGGAGAAATTAGTTTCATTATTTTGATGTTTTGTTTTCAACCAGAACAATTTTTTTCCCCTTAGAAATGGTGACAATAGCTCCTCTTAAACCTTTTTACTTTCCTCTCACCTGTGTTGCAATGCTTTCAGAGAGTCATCATTTGTATTCCTTGCATTCCCCTGCTGCCCAGCTGCCCATGTGGAGCAGCAGGTTACCCAGCTGGCATCCTCTGAAGGGCTGTCTCTGGGGGAGAAGCAACCCCAGAGTCCAACTGGTCCCCGGGATGGAGGAGGTGGAGGTGTCCAGCAGGTGAAATGCTGTGCTCTCTGTGGCCTTAAACACACCATGCTTGAGACTGCAAACAGCCTCTGACTCATACCGAGGAGGACTGTGTGGGTGCATGTCTGTGAATCGGGGTCATGTAATTTGTCCCCAGAAATTAAACATTTTCCGCTATCCTAAAGGAAATCTGTCTTTTAAGAATTGTATTTTCATTTTCCTTCAAAAATTCATATTTTTCTTGTGAAAACTGTGGTCTCCTCTGGAGTAGTCTATAGAAAATTCCTGAATGACTTTGCTAAAGCTACAAAAGATGCTGCTTTTACCTTTAGCCGATCTGTCTATTGCCTTACTCCACTTAGTAGAAACTTCAGTGGCATTGATTAGACAGGTATCTCAGGCAGGAGGGAACATACTCCATAAAGGTTAAGGTGACAGAATTTGGAATTGCAAGTGTTTTCATCTGATCTCATCAGGTCTTTTACATGCCTTGAACTTTAGAACTCAAGGGACATTTTTCTGATGCACCTCTGCCTAAGACAAACGTTGAGCTAATGTCCTCTGTTTATTCTGTAGATATTTTCATTCAGACATTTTGTAGTTATCAACTGGCATCTTATGCCTGTTCTTCCTGCTGTTGCTGAGGGTTGGATAGGAGTTTTCTCTCATGTTGTGTCTTTGTAAATCGGATCATCTTGTGATACTGAATCATGCTGGTTGTCACTGGCTAAGCAGCAGGTTCCATGTGTGGTTGTGTTTGATGGGGTTCTTATATAATTTCCAACCACCTTGTAATCTCAGTTTCATCTGCAACTTCAAGCTCTCCTTTGAATACCACATCAACTACATTGTCAAGGCTTTTTTTTCATCTGTGTAGGAATTCAGCAAAATCTCAGGTCTTGCTGTCTCAGCAGGACGCAGAGGGTTTGATTTATGTCTGGATAACAGCACAAGTTGAATTATTGCAGTAGCTGGATCACAGCCTCCCAGACTGGCTTCTACACAGTATTCTGAAGTTTGTGTAAAATTCCCTGTATGTGCTAAAGGACAAACAGCGAAATGTGTCTGGAAATGAGCACACCACACCTACACAAGGCACTGAATGATTTTGGAATGCAGCATTGTTTAAACCTAAAAAGTTTCAAATGTTTTTCCCTCCCCACATGCCTTGTCTGGGACTGTCCCAGGATGATGTAGGAATGAATTTAACGAGCACAACACACATCTGTGAAGAGGTTTGTCTCACCTTTGCCTGCTTACTGTCCTTGAGGGACTCGGTCACTGCTGGTGTCATGTTGCTGTTTCCCCTCTGGTGCAGAAACTCTGGTTCCTTTCAGAGTCAGTCCTGAGTGACCTGGGAATCTCCTTCAATGCAGTCTGTGTGTTTCAAAGGAATTAAGCGTTTTTGCATTCACCAGCTTTATGATTACTGCTTAGCAATTTAATTAATCCTTTTGATTTATACATGCTCAGTTCTGCTGATTGTGAATTGACTAATGACTGCAGATGTATCGCTCTGGGCATTCCACTTGGGGTACTTTATTTACAGAAATGATAGAAATCTTGAAACGCAGGTCCCATTAAGTGGGATGCTGGAAACTTTTAAGTCACCAGCTCCTTTGAAACACTTAACTAGTGTGTCTTCGCCTCTCCACAAGTTACATTTGCAAAGCTGTGTTTGACAGGGAGTTGCCAGCTGCAGTAATGTAGCCTTACCTACCATACCGAGGTAATGATTTGTAATTATGCACAGATCAAAGTATTCTTCATCTGCCAAAACTTTGCTAATGAAGATTTGACAATTAAAACTACTTCATTATCTATAAAGTATAGTTTATATGGCACCGAAATTACAGCATCTACTCTTTTGAGTACAGAATTAACTTTCTGAAATGGGCAATTATTATATTTAATTCATTTATACACTAAGATTAATTAAAAATAAATCCTTTAAGTATTTCAGGACTGTGAGATGATTTTAAAAATTATTTTAATAGAGGAATTTAAACTTTAAAAAAAGTCAGGCTTACAGTAAGTGCATTTAAATTTTTTTTCACAGTGTTTTTAACAGCTAAAAGTTTCTTCTTCAGCAGACATTCTTCTTTCTTTCAAATGCAAAATACATATGCCATGTTTTTCCATTTGCATAAAGCAGAGTGCACAGGTTGTTTTTTCTTGAAAAATGCACTATTCAGGATAATTATTACATCCTCTTGGGATGGGATAGGACTGAAAAGATGCTGTTTGCTTATCCATGAGCACTGAGTCCCCATACCCTGCAGAGGATGCACAAGGCAGAAAGTCAATTCCAGCACTCCTGAAGGCCACAGTTTTTTGAGGGTAAACTGATTTAAGGCATAAAGTGTATCATGTTGGTCCAGCTCAGATGTAACAGCAGGCCTTTGTAAGGAGAATGCTGTGACTGACCTCTCTGCCTGTTCCTGACTACAGGTGTTGCTGGTGTTTGGCTGAAGGACAGTGTCACTCACAGCTCCATGCTGCTGGTTGGGACCAATATTTGGCCATGGGAAGGGAAGTCCTACACAGCCTGCAGTGGCACTCAAAGGTGTGGGCTTCTGCCAAAAAAGAGTTTTACCCCTTTGAGCCTGACTTCAAGATAGTCTAAAAACAGTTGTAGTACCCTGCACTGTGATAAAGCAATGCAGCCAGGAAAAAAAAGTTTTAAAAATTAAAATAATAAAATTCAGAGCTTTAGACAGAACTAGTGCTGATCACAGTTATCTGCCAAATGGTTTTCACCACCACAGATAACCTCTCTGCCTGTGAATTTTGTACCTTAATATGCATATATCTCCCTAAATCTTTGACTCTAAATTTGCAATGCTTCTTTTCCAGAGAATTAAAATGTCCTTGCAATGCTTTGCTGTAGCTTTCTGCTGAGAGTGTCAGCTCTAGTTTTAGCCCTTTTGCACTGCTAATTTAGTTTCACAGTTCTGTGCAGACATGCTGTCAGGTCAGCCCTCCCATGGAAAGCTCGGTCAGTGTGGGCTCTGCAGGAGGGATGGAGATGAGGGGCTGTATGAGCTGGTACTGATTTGAACACACTTCTTGCACTTAACCCAGTGAGGAGCATTTGAAACTCCTACCTGTAAACCTCAACTTATCTTGTAGAGATACATAAGTTATTATCAACCATGAATGTTTCCAGTCCTTATGTAAAACCAACCTCCTGTATTTATTTCGCTGATGGTCTGCAGTCTGGAGGTGTTAAGTGTAACCAGTTAAGTGTAATGATATTGTTTGGTGGGCTTTTAGTCAGGTGTGCTCATTGGGCTTCACATGTGCTCAAACAGATGACCCAGAAAAGCAAATAAGACACTGCGATATGAAGGAGTTACTGTGAATTAAAACTGTGTTGTTCCAAACATTTCTTAACATGTTTAGCTTAGGGCCCATCTCAGATAAGAGAGGCAATAACTAAGCCAATATATTGTCCCCCAGTGGAATTCAAGATTGCTGGATGTTTCTGAGGTAAATACTGTGGGTGAACTTTTAATAGTGTTCACTGATTTCCTGACCTCGGCTAATAGTGGTAACTGTAATTGGATCTCTTGCTGCAGGGTATGACAGGGTCTCCTGGAAAGTTGGGAGTTTGTCCTTTCCTGGTACTTGCCTTTCACTGAGATCCTGGACTGCAGGACTCAATAGGCAGCTGGTTTGATCCGTGCCTTGTCAAGTGTGTTCCTATAGGATTAAGAGATAAAAAAATATTCCAGAGGTAGAGTTCCCTGCTTTAAATATATGAAATAAACCCAAGTTTAATACTACAACCAATATTAAGTTTCTTTTCCTCAAATTAAGATTAAAATTTAGGGTTATTTTGGGAAGTGTCTTAAAACATAGAGTTTTGGAGACAGAGGTTTCCAATTTCAAGTCGTACCTTATTTAAAAGTAGCAGACAAAAAAAAAATTCCAATTTTGTTGCAAATAAATAAGGGGAAACCTTGTAACTCCTGCTTAGCTTGTTTTGACTGTGTTAGTTTGTAATTTCGGGACTGGAGACTGATAGGTATTTTTATCATTGGCTGTTATGCTCATTAAAATACAAAGCACACTGCTTGGGCTTTGAACTTGCTCTTATTTGCATTCATATACAAACACATGTAAAATGTTATGAAAATATCAATCCCTGCAGGCAAGATAGGGAACATAAAAACATATGTTTAGACACAAGGCTGGAGGCAGCATGCAGATGTTTGAGGGACGGTGTGCTGGTGAGTTCCTTCAGTCTGCCATCACAGTGGAGGTGAGGGATGGAGATCCACCAGGCACCAAAGGCACAAGGGCTGCTGATGTGTTGGGGACCACAAAAATGCCTGAGAATGGTCATGTAGGAATCAGGGCTTGTCACTCCTAGAAAAGGGTGGGATCAATAGCCCAGTGTAGTGTACCTACACCAATGCACACAGCATGGACCACAAACAGGAGGAGATGGAAGCTCTTGTTCAGCAATAGTGTGGCCAGCAGGACCAGGGCAGTGATTGTTCCCCCGTGCTCGGCCCTGGGGGGGCCACACCTCAAATCCTGTGTTTGCTTTTGGGCTGCTCACTACAAGAAAGACATTAAAGTCTTGATGTGTGTCCAGGGAAGGGCAGTGGAGCTGGTGAAGGGACTAGAGCACAAGACCCTGAAAGGGTGATCAAGCCTTGAACAGACTGCCCAGGGAAGTGATGGCGTTGACATCCCTGGAGGTGTTTAAGGGACACGTAGATGTGGCACTTGGGGACAGGGTGGACTTGGCAATGCTGGGTTAATGGTTGGACTTGGTGACCTTAGAATCTTTTCACACCTTACAATATATATGTTTGAAATCCCTTTCAGTGTGATCTCAGAGCATCAGAAGCAATTGTGAGATAGTATGCCACCTGAACCAGTTCTTGTTTATTTGAAGAGCTGGTCAAATGATACAGTAGGTTAAGATGTGCAGAAGGAGGGAAGGACTATAAAGTTTACTGCTAATCAACACCCTTTCTGCCTTGCTAATCTACATATTGCAGAAGGACTTTTCTGCCAACCTCCTGTTCAAAATGAAGCTTTCAGCTTGAAGCTTCAAACTGAAGAAGAAACAAAGCCTTATTTGACCCCCATATGCTTCAGAGTAAATCAAGCACCATTTTAAGGAAGTCAGTGAACCAAGCTCTTATGTGATATAAATTGGCACTGACGATACTCGAGCTATTTCAGTTTATACTAAGTTAGAATTAGCTGTAATTAAGAGCCTAACAGTCAAGTAAGTGTGACTAAAATCAGGTCAACAGAATAGAAACCTCAAATATTTCCTTTTTCTAGAGCTGTTTAAGGACAGCTTTGAGGCAGTTCCATGAAGAGCAAGGTGGTGACATTTGTACAGATTGATGCTGGTCTGAGTGAAGGCAGGAGCCTGGCCCTGTAGCTCTGTGAAATTGCTTTGTTCTGTCGGTAGAAATCTCATCAGCATACTCTTGTCTCTGGTTTTCATGGTCTCCATCAGAGAAAGAGGTGTTGATAGCTTAAGCACTTAAGCCTTTTCCAGTGTTTTGAACAGATTGCTTGGTTTATATGGCAATTTCAGAAATCAAGTGCTCAGTGCAAGTATCCTTCCAATCATCCTAGGGATTCAGTCTGGGTTGAAATGTCTTATAACCTGTAGGTATTACAAGTCCTCTCCTGTATCAGTCAATGGAGAGCATGAAATTTTTCACCCCTTGGCTACACAGTCCTTGAAACAACTCATGGTGTCTTATCTAAACATCCCTTGCTCAGACTCTGATGTATAAGTCAAGAGGATGAGTGTCACACAAGATATAAAATGTGTTATGTTAAATTCCCCTTTCCTTCAGGGAAAACCTATAAAGAGTGAAAATCACTAATTTCCCATTTTCAGTTTCCATAACAACAGTAATGATTAGAAAGATTTATTTGACTAAAACTGCAGAGATTCTCTACAGTTTATTGGAGGAGAGCATTTCTTTCTCATGGAGGGCATATGACTTTCAAAGATGCCATTCTTTGGAGGAAATGAGTTCCAAAAACATTCACTGAAGTGACTGGGCTTGGGCATCCCTCAGTGACTGTGCCTTGTCCAGTCTGTGGTGCTTTTGCTAGCTTGGCATGGGAGAAAATCAAAGTGCCAAGATTAATGGTGCTGAGTGAAATGGTGTTTGCTAAGTTGCTACCTGATATTTATCTGCATTCGAAGGACGTGTACGGTGTCAGATGGTGCTGTTTTGCTTGACCTGAAAAAGTCCTGTTTCCATGCCATTTGTCAGTAAGGCCTTCTTGGACTCCTGAAGGAGAAGGAAGGGAGCTCTGGACCAATCCCACCTCCCACAGACATCTACCCCATATCTGTTTCACTTGTCCAGGGACCCTGAATGTACACAGGATGGAGCTGGGAACTGACCAGATGTGATGCTTTCATAAAGCATTGTGTGTTCTGCATTGTTGGGGGAAGGATGTTCCAAGGTCCTCGGAGGAAAAATACTCTGCCTTTAAACTTTCCAAAGTTCATTTCAAGAAGGCTGAAAAGTAAAGAAATAATGTGACAGTGCTGTGGTTAACTTGGATGAGCTGGGTTGAATTGAACAAGTCAAGTAACTGGTGTTGTTTAGTTGCTCAGTTGGTGTTAAATATTCCCAGAGTGCACACAAGATGTGGCAGAGATGTGTGGTAGGGAGGCAATTAGTTGTGCAGAGGAGATAAGCAGTGAGCTGGTGCTCCTTTTGTACACTCAGGGAATAGCAAGGTAATATAAGGTGTGCTGTATTTCCACCCACAGTGCTTCTCAGACCCACTAATTTCTGTGTGCTCAGTCTGAAGATTTCCTTAAGAAACAGATTGATTTACAGGCAGCCTGGATTTTCAGCATTGCATTGGAGAGGGAGTTTGCACAGATTGAAACAACAAAGAACAAGGCAATGCTGAATCCGCTGAGCACAAACACGCCTCAGTGAATAGCACTCCCTAAGCTTATTTACCACTGTATGCTGCAAAGTATGCTAAACAGAGAACAAATTGCTGCTCTAAAGAGCTTGCAGACATAAGAACCTGAATCCAGATGATACAGTGAATAATCTGTGCCAGATAAGGCTTCTAGCTGAAACGTTCAGAAGTTCTTAATTGTAAGGAGCAAGGAGATGTAAGTGGGAGTTATGTGTGTATCATTAGCAAGAGAACAAATGTCTCCAGCTTTAACTAATGTTGACTACAATAAATTAAAATAAAAAGGAACAAACTGACACTTGATTTGAAGCCTGAGATGAGTGTTAATTTGAATTTTTTTGACACATCTGGCTTGTTTCATAGTCTCAGGATTACTTAATTGGACTCTTTGTGCTTCAATTTTTTATTTTAAGAAATGTCAGGTTATTACAAGTTCCAGAACAAAATAATGCAAAACCCACCCCCTTTCATGTCAGATACTGTTAGAATTTGATACTCCATGGCTTTAAATGGAGTTTGACTCACCCTGCCTGAACATCCCCAGTACAGCCTCTGCTTTTTTCTATCCAAGCATTGCCTTCAGCTCTTCCTTCAAACATGTTGCTGCTGATAGGTTGGTTCCCTGTGCTGCCTCTGAGATGAGGATTTCTGGGGGCCTGACTTGCTGCCATGGCAGTTCAGCTTTTCAAAACTGCAAAGTGAATGGGGGAGATGATTTGCTCACAAGTAACTTTTAAATGCAGGTGATTTTCTAAGGAATGCATATACAGTGTTCATTTACTGATGTTCAGCCTGGACGGGAGGGAGAGATACAGACAGATCCACAACAGGGAAAGTATATTTAAATATGAGCCAAAAGCTTTGACATTCCAGTAGTCAGGGCAGCATTGCATTAACTTGATTAACTTGCTTTCTTGATACATCTCAAAAGCTCATGTAGAAGTGCTGCTTAGGCATCCATTGAAATCAATTTTAAGGAATGCCAGAGAAATGATAAGGTGAATTATACTCTGTTAAAGTACAAGGGTAGACCATTTAGAGTGTGCTTTTTCATATTCCAGTCAGGTAAGAAACTTCATTTTCTAGTGGGAAATAGAATTAACTTCTCTAAGACCTCTTGAAATCTCTTGTTCATTTAAAGTTTGTATTGTCTCTTCCCTGATTTAGTGCTCCCTCAAGCTGAAGTTCCTCTCCTGCTGTGGGGAGGAGAATACAGTATTTAGGGAGAGACCTTAGATTGACACTTAACTCTTCATGTTTGGGGAGTTTGCAGGTTGAAATGCTGTCATATGTAGCACCCAACATTTCTTATCTCAGTCATTCCCCTCTCTGGAGCTGCTCTTACCTTTTCATTATAACATGTATGGTAATGAGGGGTGGTTGTGGCTATAATAAGTCTCATGGCTGTTTTTGCCTTAAGTAGTCTGACCAATTTGACTGTAAATGGTGTCAAAACTGTGACCTTTGTCCCTAATCCTGTCGTTTTTTAAAAAGCATTTTTTAAATGCAACACTTCTATATCCTATAGCATTGTCAAATTTACAGTTCACTCCTTGCTTCCATAAGCTTTTAAAGCAATGACATTGACAGTTCAAGCAAGCCGAGTTATTCAGTTCTGTGCAGACCCTGGGATACAGCGAAATTGTGACGTCAGGAAGATTCAAGCCTTGCTTTAGTCAACGAAAATATTGACAGAAAACAAATAAAATGCAGCTTTTTCTAGTGAACCCAAGCATCTTTTCTCCTGCACCCAAGCGTTCTTGCATGTGATGATGTGAGTTGAGAACACTGTTTTATCAGATACCATTCCAGCTGTAGAATTTCACGTCGTGCAATTCAAACCGCCTTTAATATTTTGGTTTCTTGTGGTTTTCTATGATACCCACTATTGCAAGTATTTCTGAGATAAATAAGCAATAAACCTGTCACTGAATGAATTCTTTTTATTCAAAGAGGTAATGATTGTGCTTGCTACAAAAGCTGTACCTTCAGTTTCACAAAAGATGCAACTGCAGAAAGAGAAATTGCACCCATGATTGTTTCTCTAAGCACTGGTATTTTAAACCTGAGCTTTTGACAAGTGTGTGTAACAGGTACAGCACTTCTGAATGTTTTTTCTCTAATGATAAAGTAAATAAGGAAATGAGCACAGCTTAAAAATTGGAATCTTTTTCCATCTCATTTGTTCAATGTATTCATTTTACATATCAGTGTTTTAGAGCTGAAACAATGGAATCCTTGAGGGAAATTAGTCTTTGGACTCAACCTGCCTATAATTAAATCAGAGTTGATGAGCTTAAGGGAAACTTTTGCCATGTTGTCAGTAAGAACCATGGGAGGGAAAAATGGTTACAACTGTGTCTAAATCCATCCAGGAGAGAGAGTGATGCTTACTCGAGTTTGAGGAGAGGTGACATATTGTATTATGAATTGTGCCTATTTTCTTATGTAAGTTAAAATATAAGTTAAGTGGGGATTATTTGGAGGGTGAGCTTTGTTCTGAGGTGCACAAATGGGATGGGACTGGAGTATTTTTAACACTTGAACTGTTTTACATGTGAAGGAAACCACAGAGACAACAGGTTGGCATGAGCAGCACTGGCCAAAGCAGTTACATGGGCTCCTCACCTGGCACACTCCATATGAGTTAAGGTGTGTAATAGTTTTTCTTAGTCAGTGGCCATGTGTTAACAGCTTTGTGTGTGAAAGCAATCAGGAAAGCAAAACAAGGCAGCTAATGTCTGTGTGGGGCCTTGCAAACAGCAAACAAATGGCTAATAAACCAGTGACCCAAACCAACTGCTGCCAAATGGGCACACACAGAGTGCCGCCCAGCACAGCAGGGGGAGAGGAAAACCACCTTTGTCAGGCTGCAGCACTGCCACACATATAAAGGAGGAAGTAACTGCAGTATTTTAAATATCATTAAGTTGCAATTTTATGGATGAGTACAAGCCTGGGAGTTACATGGGAGGCACATTTGATATGGTGGAATGTATCATTTGGTCAAATTAGGAGGCCTGGGGCATGACCAGTTAGAGTCAAGGCTTCTCTGAAAAGAAAATGAAGTTTTCACAGGAATCCCTGGAAAAAGTAGGACTGCCAAAGGAACACCACTGTCATCAGGGGCTGCTACGGAAGGATGGTGGTTGTGGGATGCCTTGCTTCAGGTACAGGCCTTGGGTTTTGGAGGATTTTGCTGCCTTGGAAGAAGAGGAAAGGTCAGAGCTGTGGGAGGGCCTTGTCTTTTTGTGGATGTCCTCGCTGTAGGTCTGGGACATGCAGGGTATTTGGGGAATGGACTCCCCTGCTTGTCCTGTAGCAAATGTCCCCAGCCTGGCCACAGTGAAGTGATTCAGAAGAAACCCCCAAGTGGGAATTAGGAAAGCTCTGCAAGACAGGTCTCCTAATTGGGGTATCATCTGCTGCAATTGGGCTACTGTTCATTTGCTTAAAATGCAGACAACTTGCAGCTCGTGGTGAAACTTCCCATATGATAAAGTGGTCTGTCTTCTAGATTGTTTGGCACGGGCCCTTCTGTCTGTGTTCTTGTTTGAAGGAAGGAGATAATGGTGTGGGGTTTACTGTGATTTCCCTGCTGTAAATTTGATACTTTTAGTGTTTTCTTGTTTTTGATTCTGTCCATTCATCATTGTTTTATCCCTATGAAATAAGCATAAAAGTAATCTTAGAAGCAAGGTTTATACATTTTTTCCTACTATGATATTCTTGTATTTGAGATACAAAAGCCTTGCCAAACTTCTTTTCAGAACATTTTCCTCCATTTTCTTTCCCTTCCCTACCAGCATTTCTAAGCAGTACAGAGCTGGGAAATGGCACTAAGAAAAGGCAGTGTTGGCTGCAACCCCAGCAAGGTTTTGATATTTTGCTCTTTCTGTAACTGTGAATAACACACAGTTTACCTTTTTTCATTACAAACAGGCCACATGCACTACCCTGGAAAACAGACAGGTGTTGGGTGTAGCCTCAGAACTCTGGTAAACACTCCCCTTTGCATTGCATTTTCTATTAGACCTGGCAACAACATTAAATTCAAATGCAACTTTCAGGCAACTTTCTTGCATATTCTGTCAGTCCCCAATTCCCAAACAATGCCAGGAGTTAGAGTAATTCAGGATATAGAGCTGAATTCAAAGGGCAGCTGGCTTTTGTCTCTGCACAAGGCTAACCCACATTTCACATTACCAACCAGATACTTCAAGTCATATTAGAGATTTCTAACATCTCTAGTCAGGCCTTGTAGTTCTGTGAAAGCTGCTTATAGGACTGTGGCCATCTGTGAATTGCTAACAGACTTTCTGAGCTCATGGCATATGTTTGTGCAAACAAATCTAAAATAGAGCATAGCAAAATATGTATTAGAGGGGTGATGGTAAAAGGGATTGGCTCATCTCTTTGGTGGAGGCTCCAGGACCGGGCTGGACTCTGGTTGGGTTTAAACAAATCTGCTGTATAGCTCAGGGCTTTAGGGCAATGGCTCTGTGCTTGTAGATACAGCCTGGAAGAGTTGATAAATGAGAAGATAAATGAGGACTAAGGTTTAGAAGCAAATTCTGCCAATTTTTAATTTTGAACAGTACAGATTTAACCTAGCTTTTACTGTCTGGAATGGAGCAGCCAGCAGATAACCTTACAACTACCTCAGGAGTCTCAAGAGCTGCTTCAGCAGGCTGAATCAAGCATCCCTTATTAGTTCCCTCCACTGATTGAATTAGTGAATGAAATTCTGTGGCCTTTATTATCCAGGAGGTCAGGCTTGAAGATAATGATGGTCCTGCTGCCTCTGAAATCTAGTACTTCTGCAGTTCTAGAGGGTTAAGGAGCAGAAGCTGGATTTTGGTGTCATGACCTGGCATTTACCTTTCCTTATTATTCAGCTCTGTAATGCCATGTAGCCACAATATCACTAGTGCTATTCCATGAGGGAAAAGAGATTTGTGGGATTTTATTATTCTTTATAAGCCAGCAAGCAAGGGAAGGCTAGATCTGGCATAACTTTTCAAAGATGATGGGCAGAATGGAAGTGAAAAAGAGAAACCAGTTATTAGTGTCTGTTTCCAGTAATGGCTGTCCTTTTAGTGTGGCTAATGCCGTGTCTCAGTTGCATCTTCAGGCTGGTAGTTTACACCTTTGCTGAAGGGCTCTGCAATCCTTTGAGAGTGCTCTGGAGGACAGGTTAACATTATGCCATGTCACTTCTATTTTATGGGTAGAAGTTGCTGCCAATAGTTTGACTCATGGACAAACTTTCGTCATTGCCAGTGGAAGGAGTGCATGAGGAGGGGCTGCAAGCAGTAAATGAACAAAGCAAGGGAAGCAGGGCAGTTTAGGGAAGAACCCAGGCAGAATTGCTGCATCACCTGATGCAGCAGCCAGTTGCCTTGAGCTCCTCTTCTTTCCCTGACGTTTGGGATGGAGGGAAGAGCTGCTGTACTTTTAATAGAAACGTACCAGCTTTAAAATTCCTTCGACTTTTGGCTGGAAGGAGATGCTGTGCTCAAAATATTAATTTAAACTCAAGATTTTCTAAAAAAAATTATGAATAACGAGTGAATGAGAGTGCCATTTCAAGAACAAAGATGCTTTATATTTATTTAGTGTTAAGCTGGTTTGTGGAAAATCTATCTGTTCCTGTTCTCTCTTGAGTAATGCATCACATTGTGACTTGTCTTGTCTGCTTGCATTAATAGCATTGCTTTATGAGAAATGTTATAACACAATGTGACTCATCTGAGTTTTCTCATGCCTTCAATGCAGGACTGTCACAATGAAACCTTTAAGAATATGTGTCTTTTGATTCACCACTCTATGAGCACTGTGCTGATCCTCCAGCCATTTTTAGAGCTATTTGTTTTATCTTTGCCTTGTATTGCTTTGCTTTTTGCTTTTAGAATCCCAGTAGAATTTTCAAACTGATCTATCAAAGACCAAGGAGATCTGGTACGAATAAAAGGGAAAAGGAAGAAGAAAAGTGGGGCATTTGAAACATGTCAACTTGTTGTATCATGTTCTTCACATCGGGGCCAAAACTCAAGAAGGAAAGACAGGGAAAGCCCACAGTTTTAACTCTGACTTCCAAGACAGAAAAATTTTTCTGGGAAACTCTTTCTGAGGACTGTCCTGACCAGTGCAGAGCACGTGATAAGTCTAAGTTCAACGTCTATATCACTTTGTTTTGTACCCACTAGAATAAGAGAACATAATTCTCTAGCTCTCTCTTAAGATTTAAAATACCAGATGAAAACCTGTGAATTTGCTTGCTGAAATGTGTCGGAATTTTATTTATAAAGGTCTCTGGCGTTTCCCAGTTCGGCACAGGATAATTTTGAAACGTGTGCTGAGATTCTTTTTGCCAAACTCCACTTGCAGTATTTGCATCTACTGTGAGATATCTTTGGTTGTGCCATTGACACACCACAGGAAAATTACTTTTTTGTAGGAGAAGCAGCAAAAATGTTTATGAACATGTGCTGAAATGGGAGATTTCTTCAAAGAGGAGCTATAGGGCATGAGTGGGGTGGGCACAGAAACACAAGTTAGGAGTTTATCCTCACACTGACTTTCCAGCTAGACTTTCCACATCCCAGAAATAGTAATACTTAACCCACAAGGATTTGTGAATAGTATTCAAATGAAATTGCAATGTATGAATATTGTGCCAAATTTCTATTAGCTATTTTGAAGTTATACATTTTTTATCATATAAAGTGTGCTAAAATTGTTCCCCATCTCCTTCTTGCCTGTGTCATTTTAAACAATGTTGACAGCTGTAGAAGCTGGTAGAAGCATTCTAAGTTAAAATTAAAAGTCAGGGCAAAAATAAACTGAACTGTTTCTGCAAAATAATTAATTCACTTTGTTGATTAAGTCCATTTGCAATACACACTAAGTCTTGTTAAACAAAGATAACAATATAATAAATCTCCACAACATTCAGACACCTGAGGCAGGCATTTCTTTATAAAATTCAGGGGATAGACTGTCCTCTCATGTGTCTCCTTCACGTTCTATATGTACACACACACACATAATTATAAATGACACATCATTTTTGGAGGGCAGAATTTGGTTCTGAGTTAGGTACAGTGTGTTTGTGGAACTAATGGCTGTAATATTTCTTTTGAAATGCTATATTCTTTCTTCTGTTTCTATTTTTTTTGGCCTCTAGGTAAGCAAAACCATTTATAATCAAGTGATATCAAGTGAGATATGGCTTTAGTGATTGTAGAAGTTAGGAAAGCTGAAAACTGAAGTTAAATTTTTCAGATTATCCTCTGCTCAGGAGTCAGTGCATGTACTGTTGACAAAAGAAGAAATCACTCTATAAAAGGAGAGGCACATATTTTATTTAGAGGTCTTGTTTACATACAAGGTATGCATGAAAGTGTCAAAGGACTTAATTTTACTGGCACAAATAGTAGTTTTGACACGAAAGCCTTGACATTGTCTCGTATGAAGAAATACAATTGCTGAAAACACTTGTGTGTTAGAAGGTAATGCTTCAATATTGAATATCTAAGG
The DNA here is from genome assembly GCA_013400415.1 of Scytalopus superciliaris. Lineage (NCBI taxonomy): Eukaryota > Metazoa > Chordata > Aves > Passeriformes > Rhinocryptidae > Scytalopus > Scytalopus superciliaris. The sequence continues at coordinate 449,074 of VXBX01003483.1, forward strand.
GAGAAATGATAAGCAAATGCAAATGTATGGGGAGCTTCCCTGCAGATCTGTTCTGTGTTCAGGAAAACACACATTGGAGTCATTTGTGGTGCCCTTCATGCACCGTGTGTTACAGAGTGTAGTAAAAGGTTGTAGAAATGACAGAATGGAAAATTCTCTGGTGTTTTACAATCTCTGTGCTCTTGTGGGGTGGTATCCCAAGACTGTGGGGATGTATCTGTGTGCCTGCTGGGTTCCCCTCATCCCTATGGGTTTCCCAGTTTCAGCTGCAAGAATGGAAGAGATACATGATGAGAGAAAGGGCAACCCAGGGAAATCTTGGTTTCTTTGGGAGTGGGGAGCTTCAGCTGTCATTGTCCTATCTTAGGTACAGTCCCTCTCTGTCTGGGTGAGATACCTTTTGTATTTGTGCTGGCTAGAACTGTGAGTCAAGAGCTCCTGGAACTTAGAAAAGCTACTTTGGCATTAATACTGTTTTCTCAAGTGGGATTCATCCCCCTGGTGGACCAGGGACTCAGAGATGCTGTTCCCTGCATGCTTCTCTCTGCCAGTTATGTTTGATCCAGACACCTGTGGAACTTATCAGTGGAGCTGTGAGAGAGAGGGGAGCAAAGCACATACAAGAGTAATGAGAAGTTCTTACTGTGGCCCTTGAAGGGAGTCGTGCTCATCTTGGCCTACCCAATTTATTTAACAGACCTTTAAAAACTAATTTAACATTACTTAGATTGCTTCCTATTTGTGCTGAAAATGTCTGCAATTGCATTTGATGCATTTATAGAATGTAAATCCGTTGAAAGCAGCAAAAAAAATCTAATTGAGAGAGATGAGTTTTGAGTCAAACTCAGACCAATCTAATTTATTCTTTTTTTCTTCTTTATGATTACCTCCCTCCCTGAAGGTCCTTTCGCATCCAATAATTTGCAGCTCCTGTAAAGATACAACGTCCTTTGCTTGGGCACAGAAGGCACTGAGTTAGGAGGAAATGCAGGCTGCCATCTGAGGCTGAACAACTGACAGCCTGATGCCAGGCCAATAGCCTGGGAGTTTAAATCTGGACCAGACACTCTGAGGCCAAAAGCAGCCTTGGTCATGCACGTGTGTGTTGTGTGTCCCTGCTGTTGTGGTGGCAGCTGCCCCTCTCTGTGCTGAGAAACTCAGTCATGATGTTGCCTTCTTCTTTGGCTGATTAATTCAGCCCCCCAACCCCCACCCCCCCACAGAAAGCCTTACATTGAAGGCTTTCCGGTGGGGTGTATCAGAACTCTGAAGAGTCTTCTCTGTAATTAAGTATCCCATAGTGGGGTATTCCCTGGAAGAAAAGGAAATGTGTGGAGCAAGGACGCTGCATGTTGGGGTGAAGCTGTCCCTGGAGCAGCTCCTGTGATGTTTAGGCTCTCTATTAATAAATGTGATGTCAGCACAGCACCCATCATATTGACTTCCAGAAGACACAGCTTCACTATTCAAATGATCCAAATTCTTTTAGACTCAATTGATTTTAGATCTTATTTTTTGCTGCTTTCTATTGAAAGTTCAGAACCAAACCATGTCAGGGGATGCCACTCCTAGATTTGGTCCAGGTTCTTCACTGAAGTTCCTTCCCATGTCCCTGAAGAAGGCAGCTGTGCTGGGATATTTTCTGTATCTGATATAAGTTTTATCATTTTCTGTTTTCTGGCACAAAGCAGAAAAAAAGTAATATGGAATGCAGCAAACCTCCCTTACTGCTTCACAAGAAAATTATTTTGGAAAAAGATAGTTATTGCTCATGGAAGAGGACTAATGATTTGTTGGAAAGATGCATTTAACTTGTAGTTAAAAAAAAAAAAAATCAAATTAACTTGCAGTCAAGAAACCCTTAGTTTTTTATGTTTTGTTTTCAACTCTGGGTACAGATCCTGAGACTATTCCTCTATTACAACACCATCTTTGCTTGGAAGATGGCAAGCAGTTGAAGATTTGAACTCTATATTGTATAACTGTCTTTTTGATATGAAGGGGAAATATGTTTTTCAAACAAATTTTTATTTCCTAGATTTCATTTCAGTCAAGCCTATGATTTCATAATTCTATCAAATGAATACAAACTATCTGCTAGTTACTCTCCTCTCTTTCCTGCAGGGTTTGCTTCCTATAAAATGCTATTTGTATTCAAATTGTAGCTTCTGGAGTATTTTTACAAAGGAAAAAACTGACTGTTGAATTAATGAACCTTGGACTGTGAGAACATACAGTAAAAGATACAATTCAGTAGAAACCTCCTACTTTAAAAGATAATTGCCACAAAGTTTCCCTGTAATAATGTGTGATATGCAGGTTTCATGGTGTTATCACAGCTCTAGAAATATGCAAAATTAAATAGTAAAAAAATTATGAGGTGTTTCTACTCCCAGGATATTGTGTTATCCACATTACCAGCTTTTTTAGAGCTGGTAATCCAGATCTGCACAGCTGATCTTCCCCCCCAAAACTGAGGGATACTGGCTGTGTTCCTTTGCCTCCCACACCCCAAGGCACAGCTCTGTGGGAATGGGATCTGTGCATTCTGGAAGAGGCAATATAGAAGTCTTGCTTCTAAGTGACCCCAAAGAGGCAAATTTATCAAGGGGTAAGACTTTGCTTTCCTCTCCTATTCCAAGATCACAGGGAACACAAACTGTGTGTCTTCCCCTGCATACAGTTCTCTAAAGCACCAGTGATCCCTTTTCCCAAAATGCCTGATGGACTTTCACTACTCATTAATGTTTTAATACTTGTGCTATTAAAGATTTCTTTCTCTGGAGCAACACTTGTTCCTGTTTCCTTGAATTGCTGACTAAGTTTTGCTCACTCAGCCTCCCAAACATTGATCTGGGGAGCAGCCCAGACACCAGGGGGATCTCTGTGGGTTGTGAGGCTGTAGAAGAATTTGTGCTCAGATTTAATCATCTTGGGCACACTTTTTTCCTGCTGTCAGGGAGGACAAGCTCTGTGCAGAGTTAATTGAGACCTCTGTGCAGCCACTGTTACATATGTGTGGACAGTAGTTGATCTGACTTGAGAAGAGGCTGTCAAAAGAAATTATGAAGTTGTATTACTTTCAGAGGCAGAGAATCAGACTTGCCTGAGAAGTCTGGAGCTGAGCTGAGCCGTAGAATTCACTCTCCTGTGGCTTTCAGTGAACTCCCATTGAGGTTTTCATCACCTTCTCATGTTTCTGCTGCCTGGGTGAGAGGAGAGTTAAAATATTGTTACAGAATAATGTGCTGTAATTCTTAACGGAGAAATTTTGCTTTAGGGCATATGGTGTGAGATAATCAGTGGGTTTAATACAGAGACTTCCAGACGTGTGTGGAGTTTCTGGATTTGTGTTTGTAAACAAGCAAAGGACTCCTGTGAGGAAACTTGTTGGGTTAGGAATTGTAAGTTTGAGGAGTGGGATGCAGAAAAGTAGGAAAGTCCTCTTTTGTCTCATTGTGCATGAGGTTCAGACAAGGGGGTGAGTTTTACCCACATTAGTTAAAAGAGAGGCGACAGTAATTTTATTTTTAGCCCAAATGGATGAATATTTTAAGTTAGGCAAGATTTGAGGCATCAAGCGAAATGTTTCATTCAATTGGTGTTATGAAAAACAAATGGCTTATTAGGGATAAGTTGTTACAGGAAGCTACCTCTAAAAAGAAAACAAAATAAAAAAGCTAATAATATCTTTTCAGCTGAATTAACTGCTGGTAAGAGTGAATCAAGCAATGGCTGGGAGCTCACAGACCCATGGCAGACACAATTTCAGAGTCAAGTTGCAAACAATCAAAACAGAAATGTATATTAGTTTTGTTCATTTTACACAGGGAAAGAAACCCACTGAGGATATGTGCATGGTCTGTATCACTAACGTGCCAATACAATAGTTGCAAGTGATGGGATTTGTTTCTGGTGAGCCATTTGCTCAGCACAGGGACAGAAGCTGCAATATTTCTGTGGTTTATGATCTCTAAACGCTCCTCTGCTGACATTTTAGGGATCTATTTTTCACTTTAGCTTAACAGTTCTTCATTCACAAGAATTGAGTTGCTCTTTTAATCTACCCTTTTATTCCTCTTGTTTAAAACCATATTCAATAATTTCTCTGTAAATAGATTCAAAGCAGCAAAGCAGATGATTTCTGAGCAACTTGAAGTATTGACTTAGCAAATTCCTGGCACAACCACAGCTTGAGCCTGTGGTTCTGCTCGTGGCCATTGCTTGAAGGCAACACTGACACCAGTGGAGAAAGAGACTTCGTTGGTTTTCTGCCTGGTATATTCTAAATCATGGCAGTTCATTTCAGAAATATTGTCCAAAAGATGATAAGCTTGAAAGCCCAGTTTTACAAGTGACCTTTCCAGTGCAACTCTACAGGAAAGAAAAGAGCTGAAGATTTTAGTGGAACTTGTCAGGGTACAAAATGGTTGTGGGTTTACTTGCCTTGAAGAACATCACAAGAATCTTTGTCCAAATGAATAAATTATCAACTCTTGTCACACCGTGATTATTTAAAAAAATTAATTGGCCAGTAAAATTTTTATGGTTCTATGGACTCTTCAAAATTTGTGAGCAATTCAAACGCCTTTAATTACCTCTGTGAACTCCTGGGACCTCAGCTGGTCTTGTGTCTGCAGGGATAGGCTTCCAAATCTGACTGCTACAAAACCAGGAAAACATACTATTCTTCAGCCTTTCACCCCAATTTCAGATCAATGTCTCCTAGATGTTTTTGTGTTATGGTTTAAAAAAATAATAAATAAGATTGATAATATAATTCTTGGACTCACTGCCGACTCTTCCTCCCTTTAGTCATTAGGAAAATATTTTCTCTAACTGATCATGTTGTAAAATGTGTTATTTCTAACCACAGATATTGACAATTATTATAAATCAAGCAGAACAGACATAATTAAAATTTAATTTCAAGTTTGTCAAGGTCTTTGGAAGCATATCCTAAGGGTCATCTGTGTCTAGGTTGTGGCTTGTTTCCAGATGACTTTGGGCCAAATGCCGACATTGTTGTTGAACCCCCTTTCAAAAACAATTCCCAGGCACTTCAGAGGGTGAGTGCCTGTGAAGCTGAGTGAGAATTGAACAGTTTCTAGAATTTGTCATTAAATATGACTTGTGGGAAGAAATGGTTCTTAGAATTGAGGTAATTTTAACCAGTGTTGCTCTCTAATTGCTTCTGATTCCCTTTGCAGTGCTGACAAATTCAGTGCCTGGCCTTGCTCCCGTGCATTGTCTGACAGCCCAGCTGAGAAGGATGAACTGTCAAGGAAATGATGGGACACTCTAGGGCTTTTCACTGTGTTTGACACGTGCATCAGCTTGGCGGTCATGTGGGAAAAAGTGAGTCTGTACTTTGAGAGCAGGCTTGAGTTTCTGAGTTGGCCATACACTCCCTCAGGTAGCTTGGTGAATGTCTCACTCCCTTCTCTGGGGCCACATCTCGTCCCCCTGTTTGGACTGAACAGAGGGGACTCTTTCATACCCCCTTGGGTGGGGGTGTGCCTTCAAACCACACACTGGGTATGAGGACACTTCCATCTAACTGATAAAGGGATGCAGTTGTACCATGAACTCCTGCTAGGTCTGAGTAGCTTTTACACTTTATTTCTAAGCAGTGTGGTTTACAAAGTGTCAAATGTTCTCGAAATGCATGTGGGAATGTGCATTTATAGTGAATACCAAAAATCTGAGTTGAAAGCAGTTTCTCCAGGCTCTCCTCCTACAAACTTTTGTCTATATTTCACTTTTTATTCATGCCTTTTCCCATTGACATTAGCAGCCTATTTGCAGTGTATAAAAAAGTGTGTGCTTCAGCCTGCAAGTTCAAGGTTTTTTTTGACTCCAACATAATTGTACAGATAATATTCTGAACAGGACTGGCACGAGGACAAAGAACACACAAAGTAATTCTTTGTAAGCTTAGACCTGAGCTGATATGGCACCAAGGAAGTAGAGGTAGATGCCTATGTAGTTATTAAAATAATTCATTTGTGACAATAACCCCCCCCCAAACCCTTACCTGCTTTTAGCTGTATGTTTACTCTTGTTGAGCTCAAGTGCTGATATAAATTTTCAGCGTGAGTTTGCTTAGCAACTCTTACAAGAGATAAGTAAATGAGGACTATTATTCTTCCTTTCAATATGGGCACAATCTGACAGTTCTGTCAAAAGAAATCCTTCAAACAGAGCAGGGAGACAGTGACCCATAACTGTGAATGGCTCATGAGCAACAATATTTAACAAGTCATGTCTTAATTATCTTTTTTGTAACATTCCTTTTTGTTATCTTATAACTACTTATGACATACAGTCAAAAAGCAATGGGTCACCTATGAGTTAATAATTGTAATGCCCACTCTGTGCTTTTGGTGGAAACAAGCCAACAACCTCAGAAACCAAAATGAAATCCTCAAAATTCCTAGAGCATCTCTTTCTTTTTGCTTCTGAGTGTCTGAAAACAACCAAGAGATCATTGGAGGTATTTATTGCTCAGCTCTTTTCCAGAACTATATTTTAATTTTTAAAAATTATGATTTTTGTAGGGCCTGGTGATTAGATAAGTGTTCAATATGTTCAATATATTCAGATGGGAACTAAGTGCTACTGTTCATGGATGAGGCATTAGAGTTACTATAGATAGTTTAATGGAAATGTCAGCTCAATACTCAGTAGCAGTCAAGAAAGAAAATTGAATTTAAGTATTATTAGAGAAAAAAATTGAGACTAGAACTGTCTGAAAGTGTCCTATGACGATATGAAAATATGCTTGCCATCCTCTTAACATTTTCCCTTTGCCAACTTCTGCCGGCCACTTTCAGAGCCTTTGATCTGACCCAGGTTGGCTGTCCTTTCCTTTTCTGATACTGGAAACTCAGACTGTGTTTTGTAACAAATCACAATTCTGTAAGGTGTTTTTATCATATGGTATAAGATTTTCTCTGGTTATTTTCTTCTTGAGCTGCTAAAAAAAAAAATAAATATATATATATGTAAATCAAATGATGCTGAATGTAAGGAAGAAAGGGGATATTTCTTCTTGAAAATATTCCTAGTATCCTGTGCCAGTCCTGGAAGAGAAAAGCTACACTTGAACTAGAAGATAAGTGTTCTCTTGTGATCAGCATGATGGAAGACAATGAAACTTTTACAGTGTGCAATGTCTGGCAGTTGCTTGGATGTATAGTAGCTTGTAAAATGCTTTTCAGCTACTCTACTAGGTAGTATTATATGCAATTAAAGTGAATTTATGCATATTTAGTAGGTAGCAAATATATTACTTAGCTGGAAAGTGTTCTTCTAGCAATGAGCAATCTTTATGCTCTGCCTTTGGATATAAGTGCAACATGAAAGACACTCTAAAGTAGCTGCTGAATTGGTTTCTTACACCCTGACTCTCCTCCTGCCCTCAGTCACAATCCATAGAGCACAATGTTTGTGAATGTATTTGGTAGAATGGGGTCAAACAAATTACCCTTAGAAGATTAAAACTTTAATTATTTTGATGAAAGATGAAGATTAACTCTACCATGACTCCAATTGTGTTTATTAATTGTGGTAAAATATCAGGTGGGAATAAGAACTGGTGACTGCTTCCGGTCCTGGCCCCAAAATAATGACTGAGTACATATTTGAAGATTGATTTAATTAATAAAATCTGTCACCAGTTAAGCATTAATGAGATAGGAAAGTATCTGTGAAATTGGTGTGGTACAAGATCACTGATCCTGCATTGATAACTGTGCTTGTAACCTGAGAACTTTGTCAGCAGAATTGGCAACTTGTGATTACATTGGCATGGCCATCGGAGTGTTTGAGTGTTGGCTGATTAGAATTGATGAACCTTGGTTAATGGAAAGCCCTGAAGGTTAATCAGTCGTATTTACACAATTCAAGACAATCTCAATTAACTGATAAGAGTGATTTTATTTTTTAATTTTAACTTATTACTCAGTGAAAGATAAAAGTAAGATTTCACTTTGTTTTCTGTTCAGTTAGGAGGACTCTTTACTGAATTTGACAGTGTTTTTCCCTCAGCCATCCACTATAGAAGGCTGATTATGCCTTGTTTATGCCCTGCATCGCCCCATGATCACCCCTGGACTTCTCTGGCTTGATGCAATTGTAAATGAAGGCAGGGTATGGCTTCATAACAGAAATAACAAATGCCAAATTAGTTCAGCAGCTAAGCTGGTTGCCAAAGATGAGGGTGTTTGAGACGTTTCATTGAGTTAACTGCTGATACAGGAGCAACAGACATGAAGACGGTAATTTTGGCAATTAGGATGGTCTGTATGTGAAGTGATTCATAATATGCTTGTTTGTATCTCATCAAAGCAGATACTGGGTGTTATTATCTATGAATGCTAAATGCAGTGATTAATTACACCGACGTACAAGAAAACAAGATAACTTGCATTTTTATGATAAGAAAACGCTGATTCCCTTTGTCACTATAATATATGGTTCTGTCTTCCCTCTCTTGCCTGTTTAGATGTATTGAGATAATACTAATTACTTTATAGTTAGTTATGTGTACAAATGAATATAGCCCAACAAATGCATGCATTTCAAAGCATCTCTTTTCACTCTGCTGGAAGCAGGAATTTGAAGCTATTACTCCAGATTCACAGTGGAAGAATAGAGAGCCTAATGCATTTCCTATGGTGCCAGGACTCCTGGCATATAATCTAATCCCCTGAATACTGGAAAAATTAGAGACAGAAAATATGTAAACCACCTACTGTCTTTCATTAAGCCGCTTAGAAGTGTTAAGCTTTAGCCACAGGGAATTGAATCTGAGATGGGCAGTCCAATAATACCAGATACTCGTGCCAGGCTGGCAGAAGGCCCCTCCAAGGACCAGTTGGGAAATCTGGGCCCTTCAGGCTTTTCTGGACCTGCACTTTAACAACCAAAACTGCCTGTGGTTTAGGTAATTCCTGCTGCCATTGTACAAGGTTGTGCGAGTTCTACGGGACTGGCTGGGACACTTGCACACCTAAATTATCCAGACAGGGAAAATAACCAACATCTCTCTGCTAGGGAGACCATGGGCCTGGTTAAGTTTTAACCCTCAGTACGGAAGCCCCAGAAAGTGTTATTTTATATCCCATTTCCCCACTGGTACCTCTCAGACTGATTGTTCAGTCACTGGCAGCTCTGCCACGCAGTGGGAGAGGAGCAGCCTGGGCTGTGCCCACCGTGGCGCTGCACAAAGCCCTCACCATACAGCAAGGGGCCTTTTGCAGCTGCAGTTTTACATACTCATTAACCATGTAATCTTTAATTTTATCCACCCTCGAGTTTCTTTAATAGGGGAATATGTAGTGGAGCTGGTCTTCGGAAAGAATGCGGGTAACGCTATTCTCATGCATAATTGTGTATGGCCATGGGAAGCACTTTGGTTTATGTTCTTGTGGCCAGATATGACTTGGGTCATTTTTTATCAGCACATTGTCTGTGCAGGCCAATGTTCCTTCAGCAAGTGGGCACTTCAGAATTTCATTGTGTGTTTGAAGGCGACTGTCTCCGGATCACATGCACATCAGCTTGAAATATGTCTGAGTCAATGCCAGTCTTAATAGGCATTAAAGCCTTGGTTTTGGTTTTATAACTATGAAACTGAGGGGAACAATAAAGCAGCACAACAAGCAGCAAATAGGCTATTTCGGAACGCATGGGATGTGAGCATATTCTGCACACTATGTCATGCCTCTACTGAAGACAAAATATTTTTCTCCAAAATATTTGTTTTAAAAGAAGGGAAAATATACAAATGAAGTCTGTTAACAATGTGAATAGCTACCAAATGCATGCTATGCCCTTCGATAAGACATATACACAAATTTACCGAAATATACTTGCACTTGCCATGACGAATAGAGTAGCCTGAAAGATGACTGAAAATAGAACAATATGATTAGGGGAGTTAAACCCTGATTTTTAGATGCACTAAAAAATGTAGTGTACGCTCATTTATGTGCAAATGTAGTGGAAAAAGGCTGTAGGTAAAGTGGCGAAAGCCTAAACAAAATAAACACTTAATTTTCTTTTATTGTACTTTGTGACTATTAATAATATTACGGTACTAAGGCAGAAACATTAAACTAAGCAGGGGAGCAATAAATGTTCCTAGACTGTGCAATGCTGTTGATATTAGTGGCTAATAGCTCCAGAGTTCACATAAAATGCAGATTGAAGTACAAAGAAGATGTTTAGTGGAGTCAGCAGTGGCAGTGAACTGTTTACAGGTGAAACCAATAACCAGAGGGCAGACACAGCAGGGGCATTTGCTGCAAAAGATATCGTATAGGAACTTTTTGAAGCACTTAATCAGACTGTCTCTGTCCTCAGGGAAGAAATTTCATAATTCCAATTTACTTCTCTTCAAAACTAGCTTCTGAAATCATTAATTATAACATGCCATGTTTCCACTTATAAATATCATGAAAAATGCAAGGACTGTAGGGTATCCTGATAGAGAAAAAGTCCACATTGATATAAGAGCACTGTGCTGAAGTTAAGAGAGATGACTTGATACCACACTGTTGGGTACATGAATGAGAAACTGGCTTTGTGGTTAATGAACCGTAATTAAGTTCACTCACTGTGACATACAGAAGAATGTAATACTCGGCAGCAGTCACACTGGGGTTTGTTTTGCCTTGCAAATCTGGACACAAACTGTTTCCCACATCCTTATCCGAGAGACCATAAAGAAAATACTGACTGCAGAAGGAATAAATAGCCATATATTTATTTGAAGAAAGGAGATCTCCTCCTCTCTGCTCTCTCTGCTGAATGGCAGGGGGCAATACAAGTGCAAAACTGACATAGAGTGTTGGGCAATATTAACAGTGTCAGTAGAAGAACTAAGATTAAAATGTGTGTAAAATTTTATTAATGTGGAATATAATCATTCAATCCACAAAGTAAAAAAAAAAGAAAGAAAAAAGTTGGAGGAAACTTTTTTTCTGAAGTGTTTTTATTCAAAACAGTATTTAATTATTTACAATTATTTTATTGTATAATATATTCTGTATTTATTGGCCAAATTGAGAGAGAAAGTATAATTCTTTTGCTGATTTTGGTTGGCTTATATGTTTCTCTAGCTTTTCCCCCCTTGATTTGATTTATGATTGGAATAGTGTAATAGGTTGTCTGAGTCATTAAAATATCTTGTCTGTGTACACAGTTGCACAGTAGATAAGTACTGATTATGGCATCTGTCTAAGATATATAGTTCTCCAAGACAAAGAATATAGTTTAGGGATTGGACATCCAGCAATAACTAAAACCACAGTGAGGCAAACAAAATAAATTGTGCACATTATTTATGGTCCTATCCAGTTCTGCAATGAACAGAGCTGAGTTTCTCAATGCAAGAAGGAAGCAGAAGCTCAAGCAGGGGATTTCTTCAGTGAACAAAGAGCTGGGGTACATTATCCTCTTAGCAATTTCATATAGCAGAAATGGAAACAAGAATCTAGATGGTGGAGGCGAAGGATTCCCATCACCTCCTATATGTGGATCATTATCCTTTGGAGATGAAAGTACATCCTGGTGATAAGCATTTAGTGTTTCCTCAGTGACCAAAAACTCTCCTCCCTGCCTTTCAGAAGTCACTGGCTGTCTTTCCTTTGCCTCGTGGTACAAGTGCAGTCCATTAGGTTTCTACAGCAGGATGGCACGTAGCATCTCAGAGCTTCCTTACATGTTCTGGCAAAGTTCAGTTGCCTGGAAACTGCTTGTGAATTTGGGTCAAATTTTCCTTCTCATTTCAGAGGAAAAAAAAAAAAAAAAAAAAAGGCAAACCAGCCAAAGAGCTCTATTATCAAGGGAAAGGGAGAGGAGTTTGTCCTGCTTTTATGAGGTTTGGTTCTCTCCTCTGCCTCGAGAGCATTGTAGCCTCTGAGCCACAGGTCATTATGTTGCACGGGGCATTGGCAGTACCTTCTGTTGATGCTCTTCTACTTTGTATAAATAATTGACTGTCCATTGGTACAGGAATAGGAATCTAAATCTTCCACTACAGAACAAGAAAATCTTTCTGCCTAATTAAGTATTCTGTGCAAAGTGGGCAAGCTTGAACACAAAGGGAGGGAGACACCAGTTCAAGAATAGTTTCTCTCAGGCTCGCTCAAATTAGCAGATCCAGCAGTGCCTCCTCAGTTCACCACTTCTGTCCATACCACACTTTGGTTCCCAAGCACGGGATGTCTCCAGTGTTCTGGGTATTGTGCTTTCCATACTTTTACCTCAGGGTGTTGAAATGAATATCTGGCCTTACTGTCTGGAGAAATGAGATGCTGACAGGGATAGGCAGCTGCGATGCACTGTCACATCAGTACAAGAAGAACCTGAGTAAAATGTAATATTCAGTGAGTATTCAATTGAAAAAGCAAGTTAGACTTGGCCAGTGCTGTACTAAAAGACACTTCTTCGGGTTCCAGAGCATTTATATCTGAATAGACCAAGTGCTGCTTGGCCTGGTCAAGCTCAGGATTTCCAAAACTGTCAGTCTTAAAGGAGCTTGTGAGCTTTTAAAATAGCAGCATATTTACCACCACATACAAGCAATCTCTTTGTCTAGGTCATTCATTTAGATTAATGAAATGATACCTTATGAGCAATGGCTTGACTCTGCATTTTATTTGTGTTCTTAAGCCACAATCTGTCTGGTATGTTGCATTTTATACCTTTATTTTTTAAAGGTCTTCTTATCCTGGTTACATGATAGCACTTGAACTACAAGTTGTATTCATAAAAACAGGAAGCATTCCAAGATCATTGGCACTTAATACGTTGCAGGTTACAGGTTTTGATTTTAAGCCAAACTGTTGTTGTTTTTGGCAAGTGTATTTCCCCCAGAACCTGATGCATTTGAAATATTGATGCATTAGAATTAACTGTGTGGTTGCAGCTCGAGAGACTTATTCTGCTGGATCACCTGCCTAAATGTGGTCCTTCCTTTTTCATCTCATTAATGATGCAAGACTTTCATGCACAGGTCAAGAGGTGACCCGACCCTCTTTTGCCCTGAGCAGTGCACACTGAATTTGTGTAGAATCAAATGGGAACTCCATGCTGGAATGTAGATATTAATACAATATTTCAAAAAATGACACATACTGATAATTTAAATGCATCTGGTTGTGAAAATAAGGCAGTGGTGCTTCTAGAGCTCATTGTGCCCGATACTCAGGTAAAGGGTTCATATTTATTTCATCTCTATTTTCCACCATCAATTTCCACACCCAGCACAATGAATCTGATTTCAGAGCTGACAAATATATATGTGTTTGCATCAGGGACAAATGCTACAGTTAAAAATTTCGCAGGAATTGTTTTGTTAGTGTTGAAAGAGAACAGAGTGGAGTTCTTTCCTGCAGGACTGTTGGCTCAAAGAGTTAAAAATAATAAATACATTTTTCTCAATAACTTAGGGAAATTTGACCTCAAATTAAATGTTTGGCTATGCAATTACCCTTACAGTGGTTCTGACTATGAAGCTGCACTTCTTAGTCAAAACTTCTGTCTTAAGCAACTTGCCAGTGCATTCGTTTCAAAAGAGCTTTCAATGACAGAGCTTTGAACATCTTTTACCAACTATAGAAAGAAAAAAGTTGGTTATGTGTTTTTTATGCTATATAAAGCCCAACACCATAGAAAATTTGGAGCTGCAGTATATGAACTTGATTCTTCTTTTGTTTATGTGTTCATCATGAGTCTATGCATTCATCTGTGAGGGCACCTGCCCAGTGCAGCACTACAAATGCCCCAGTACACAGCTGTGTTTCAAAGTTAGCACAAGTGTGCTTTGTTATTTGTCATCAGACATAGTTTCTGTTGGATCTATCTCAGAACTGAAAATAGGTAGGAATGGAGACCAAAGCTGTGAGATATGACTGTGGTGTTTAAGTGAAATTCATCCCATGGTGAAGATGAGAGGTGCAATACCGGTGAACCACTTACACCCTGCTGCTATTCAGGTCTGAGGACAGAAGGGAGAATTTAAACACTTTCCTGCTGGCTTTTGTTAACATTCAATTTCTCACAGCTGTGGACTCTACGCCTAACATGTTCATCATTTGGTTCACAGCTTCCCTCTCTGCAGAGGTTTCTCATAATACCACGGTGCAAAGAAAAGAACCGAGGGGTTAAGCATCAAAGCAGGGCAGAAGAGGAGGAGGAGGAGAAAAGAAGTCCTTTTGGAAATGACTGGACTCTGGAAGAATGAGATGTAGCAGATTATTTATAGTTATGCAAAACTGGAAGTCAAATACAGCCAGGAATGTGCTGTAGCTGGCAAGGGAAATGGGAGCTGACCCTGCATGAGCAGAGCACAGGATCCCATCACCGACTGAATTAATTCACGTGGCTAGAATGTGGGCTGGCCGCTGAGTTTTAATTTTGCTCTTGGCTCTTCCGATGTCTTATGAGTCACAAGTCTTTTATTGGCCTTGTTTTACAGATCCGAGAGCAGGGGAGAGACAGTGTTTACCTATCTCATATGGAAAATGTGAGGCTTAACTAATGTTTGCAAAGACATGGTGGATCATCCACCAGAAACGTTACATCTGTGCCACGTTATTCTTATCCATTTCAGAAAGTTCTTCCTCAACCTTTGCTCACCTTCTAACGACCTTTTAAAACTGAGCAGATATTATTGCAAATGGCTCAGGGCTTTATTTAAAATGGATTACATACTTTTCAGGGGCAGTGGTGTGAGGACATATGTCACTCAGGGGCCCAATGGACTTGCATTATGGTGCTTTCATAACAAGTGCTGTAAGTTGTCCAGACCCGTATGAATTGCAGGCTGGCACTTTGAAATGAGGATTAAAAACTTCAGGAAGCACAAACATGTGAATCTGAGCTCACAGTGTACAAGGTGGACCCCGAATGCTGTGAATGACAAAAAATTTGTTTTCAGTTCCTGGTGCATCAAGACTGAGTGTTTTTCTCAAAGCGTAGTAGAAAACAGGAAATTCTCATTAACGGGAAGAAATACGTCTAATTGACATTACTGATATCCTGTGGAATGGGTCAAATTATTTATGATGGCAAAATCATTGTTTATACTGTACTCAGAAAATGGAGGCAAGGAAGGAAACATGAAGAACAGTGCTCTCTATCAGACACAATTACCATCTATTTTTAGAGGTATTCTTATAACTCAGAAACACACAGTCTTTATATCTAAGCTATATTTATATATCCACATCTGTGGCTCAATGCACTAGTTAGAAAAGCTCAGGAAGCGGTGCCAACAGAGATAGGGATAGAGGAAAGTCTGAAAAACCCAAAAATAGGGTGAGTTGGTCTCTATACACTTGTTGGTGCCATACAGAAAGGAGAACTGTGCTTTTCTGTGGCACCTTGGCTCGGGATCCACATTCTGGGTATTTGTGACACCCAACACTGCACCACAAGACTAAAAATCACAAAATATAATTTTCTAACCTCCAAATCTCCCCCTTGCCCAGTGTGAGGCGTGTTGATTTTGGATGTCACTGTGCTGGCTAAAGACGAATTAATGAGTGGACTGGAAGGTGGTGTTTGCCCACAGACCAGTGACCAGAACCTAATTGCATTCAGTGTGCACTGAGCGAGGCCGGTGCCGAGGCTGCGTCATGTCAGTGCATCTGAAAATTGTATCTCTCATGGATGCTGGAGTGTGAAAGGCTTTTGTTAGTAAGAAAAGCTGCCTAAACAAGCAGAGGGCAGGGCTGGTTAAACCCAGCAGAGAAACCTTTAGACAATGAAATTAAGCTCTTCCCAAGTGTTGGGGTTTTTTTTTGTTCTGGCCTTACCAAGTCATTCCCCTTGACTGAGCAGCTAAAACCACTGGATTTGTGATCTGCCTGTGTAAATACTTGTGTTGCAGAAGTCAGTCCTGCTCTTTTTTAATCCCTAAGTGAATGAGCCCTGTGGGCCTTCTCCAACCAACCTCCCTGTGGAAATTATTGGATCATATTCTTTCCAGCTGGTCCATGAATCTAAGAACAGCATCTCTGTGCACCTCATGTCCCCAGCTGGATTTGGGTAAGTGAGCCCTGTAAAGTTGCCCTTCCCCTGGGGTGGCTGGGCTTGGGCTTGCAGGCAGGAGGAGCTGTGGGAAGGCAGGGATTTGGGCACAGGCTGCAGGTTTCTTCTCTTTATTTTAAGGCTGTGCCTGCCTGATCCCTTTTACTAAGCAGTAAAGGGTCTTCTCCAGGCATCTGTTGCCTTTGTGTGTTTTTCTTAGAAGTTAGCACATCTAAGAGATATGCAAACAAGTGGCTTAAAAAGGGCACAGATATGATAAAATAAAGACCTTTAGCTGAATCCGTGGTAAACAGTCACTGCTGTTTTGTATCATTTAATAGAAAACATAGGAAAGGGTGTCTCATGTTTACTGACTGGGGATCCCCACACATTCATGAGGCCAACAGAGAGTGCTGCTGTGGTGATGGGTTTGCTCATGGACTTGTTTTTCCAAACTCTGAAAACAGTGAGTATTATCACACATTCATAGATTATTTAAGCAGATCCTCTCCTGATTTACAAACCTCTCAGAAAGTTCTGATAATTAATAAGCTTCGAAAAAGAAATTGGGGGAAGTAACTGCACTGTTTATGGCACTTTTCATTATCCTAGTATTTCTTGGGATATAAATGATGGCTTGCTTTCAGTGAAGAGCCATCAGAGATAAATTCCTCCCATCTCTGTGAGAGAGAGCGGAGTCTGCTAAGTAGAACTTCATTTCCCCAGAATGGTAATACGGGTGTTTATGAGCTAATCAAAGGCAATGCATCTACTGCCCTTTATTGAAATCCTTGATAGCCTTGCAAAATAGGTAAATATTTCTTCCCCCCTTCACGGTGCACATTTTGCCCCATCCATCTGATGCAGGCAATTTCCCTCGGCACAGATGGCACTCATGAGTGTGTCCCCACCGGCGATGTCCATTATGCTGTGTCAGGAAGGCAGGCAGTGAATGGGGGACAGGCACTGCCTGTTGTCATTGCTAGGTGAACAGAAAGGACCCCTTCCTAAGCAGATGTGGCAAATTGAAAATGGGATTAGAAAAATGCATTTGTATCTTCCATTGGAAGAAATTCCCAATGTGTTTGGCTGCCCTGAAAGCTGGGGGTAATGTAGCTTTTGTCCCTTTGGTGGGGTAAGCCCTTGGTAAAGGGTGCACAAGAGCACTTAAGGCCAGAGCTAAGCAGTCAAGGAAAGCAGCAACAATGAAAGATTACAGATAAAAAGAGGTGATTTTCTTTTCTGAGCCCTGAGGACTCATGATCCCATTCTATACTCATTAGGATATGGCATCGTGTAACTGCTCAGTAAGGAACTTGGGTCTGAGGAGGTTTTGCTGGCCTTTGAATGAGGCAGTGGCATTATAGGTAACAATAACCCACCTGTCTTCTTCCTGTGATATTCCAAAAACTCTTTAAGGAAGCAAGCAATTAACTAAGACCTTTTACTTTGATTACAACAGTTACCAAAACATGATGGACAGAGGGTGGTACATTAAGGAGATATCACTGACAGAGCCTGCTAACGACCAGAGTTCAATCCAGAAAAGCAATTTATAGAATTTCAGACCCAAAAAATTCAATATTAGTGAAAAACAGGCAATTGCTCAGGACAAGGATTTATTCTTTTTCCAAAATTTACAGCACAGTCATTATGCTGAGAATGGAGGATCAGGCTCAAGAGAGAATATGTGACAAAGAAAATTCAGATTTCTAGTGAATGTAGAGATGAAAATTGATTGAAGAAACTAAATTCTTAAGCAAAGATATGTACTTTACAGTACTCATGCTCCCAGAGTATGATTGATTTTACACATCCTTTTACCATTTTAATGGTAAAAGATATAAATCTTGCAAATATTGCCATATTTTAAAAAAAATGTGTAAACACTCAAATGTTTGTGATTTGCCTTTCCCCCTCAGTTCCTATGGAAAATACTTAGTTGGCCAAATAAAACACAAAGCCCTCAGAAGGGTGGAAGAAAATTTTCACTTCAGGCATTGCAGTAAAGAGTGAGTTCCATTTCCTGAATCAGATAAATCACTTGGTTTTTAAGAGAAAAAACAATTCCTAAATACTTTGTGCAGCTTTAGGTAGGACTACAGGGGCAGGAATTTTCTCCCCCCCCCCCGCATTTGTGGAGAATACTTACTAGACTGTAGGTGCTGCAGCAAGCATATATAAAACCCAAATCTTAATGTAGCTGAAAAATCCTTTGACTGTATTCAGGAGCAATCTCAAACAGAGACTTTGATCATGAGAAGGTTGAACTGGAGGCTTTCAGGCTCTCCAAACTCAACTGGGCTGGGAAATGCCTCATGAAACTTCTTGTTTAGTCCATGAGACCAAACACTGAGTCAATATTTAGACTGAGGGTTGGGTCTTCAGCTGGCACAATATCATTTCTTCCACGGATGTGAGCTGGAGCTGCACAGACTTTGCAGCCACTGGTTCTCATGGTTTTTTCACTTGCCTTGTGGTGTTGGGTTCAAGGTTTTTCTTTCATTCCCTGAGACCCAGACTTGGGGAACTACATGCAGTCTCCATTTGCATGAAGATGAAGTGTGACTAAGTGTCTTGCCTGTCTGATGCTAGAAAGAGCCTTGAAAACAATAGCCTGGAGGCCTTTAAATTATAAGGCTAAGAAAACAGACCCCAGATTTATAATCTCAAATAATATGGTTTATACAATGATGTCAAGATTTTTTCAAACATAGGGCTAAAGATGCTCTAATTTATCCCAGTGGAGAATCTGATCCTAAATATTAGTCAGGGGAAAAAAATGAACTGTTTATGCAATAGATATAACCTCCCTCTCTCTTTCTCACTCTCTGTGTCTCTGGACTGACTGTTCCTATGGAGATCACCAGTCTCTTCTGCAAGCTCATCTTATATTCTGTCTTAGATGGCTCCTTACAGTTGAGATCCACAGGATGCTGGCTCGTTCCCATTTGCTTTGGAGACAGCAAATTTTGGCAGCAGAACAGCTTCAAGTGCCAGCTGGCATCAGCCTTGACACAGCTGTAGTAGTGGGAGAAGAATTTACTCACAAACAAATCTCCCTATTTGAACCCTGTGTTACCATTCTGACAAATTGTGAGCGTGCTGAAATGTTTTTGCTAAGCTCCGAGGATGCTCCTGTAGCTGACATTTGTGTGGCTCAGAGTCCAGGAGGCAGCCAGTTAACTGAATCCCTGCCCTTGAAACGATGTGCTCAATTCTCATTCCCTCACGCAACCTCCTTGTCCAACAAGCTCCAGGAAAAGCAGGGATTTGCTCCATGCAGTTCTGTGGAGTCCCTACTGGAGACCTGCAAAACCCAAGTTTGCCTCTGATCTGAGGCACTGCCTGCTCTTGGATATTTGTTGGTTACTGTAGGACCCACTGGGGGGGCTGTTGCATTACCCAGCTTTGCCTTCTGCTGCTTGGCTTGGGTGTTGCAAATATCCTGCTGCTTAAAAACACAGAGAGGAGAAGACAGTGTTTCTACTTAGTTTCTGAGGGTGAAACATGGAAAGCAAAGGATGCAGATCCATACATGAGTGACCAACAAGAAAGCAAATATTTCTTTTATTGAAGTCAGTCAGTTAATGTTAAGCTTTCTAAGGGCACTCCAAAATCAATATATACTTTACCAATACTGTTATCATGCATGTATTTTCATTGCCATGGATTTATCTCTCTTCTGTTAGATTTTCTTCTAGAAACAAGAGATTAAGAGAATACAGCCTCATTTAAAACCAATTCCCTCAACTCAACCCACCCCTTCTGCTTTTAGTCATTGGAAAAACCCTTTGTAATCTGGTGAAGCAACAAGAGAGCTTGAGCAAGGAACTCATACTGTGTAAAACAATATATTCTATCCTCAGTGCTTCTCTAGCTTTCAGTCTTCGTCCACTTTCAAATCAGCCCTTTCCTTTGACTTTACAGAGCAGTATTATAACACCCATTTCTTCACATGGTGGAAGTTGTCCTGCTGCAAATGTTCTCTAGATTTGAAAAAAATCAGAGCCGAGTCTTCCCCAACGGGAAGAGAATGATAAAAGCTGAAGTACCTGATAAAATAGGGTTCAAATTTAGCAGAATTGAATGGATCATCAGTTTTTTCCTCTGTATCTCCACGGTCAGAATGAGGAAAAGGGATAATTAACAGTACCGTGGCAAATATGATAAAACTGATTTACAAAACAGGAGAAGGAAAACACGTATTTGCTCAGACCTTTTGGTTTCTGCATGGATAGTTTCACCTTTGCTGAGTACTGAGAGTCCCAGATACTCACGTGTCTGCCCAGGAAAGCAAAGAGAAAGCAGGCAGCTGTCACTAACCAGCTCCACACCAGGAGAAATGCTGGATCTGTGCTGTATCAGTGCTGTGTGCTTGCTGTGGTTTTAGAAAATTGTTTGGTTTCAAAGTCTTCATAGAGTTCTGACTGGCCTTGATCTACACTGCTGTAGCAACAATAGTCTGCCAGCTAGAGCCGTATTTATTTATATATATATATATATATAGGATATGCTAACCGAGAGAACTGCCAGAAATCTGTCTAATGGGGGTCTAGTAGTTCCTCGAGTCCCAGGAAGCCCATTGAAAACTCTGTTTTACAGCTTCTTGATTCTCTCCCTCCCAAGGGCAGCCTAATGGTGAATGTGAAGTGTATCATAATGGATGTTTTCCCTCAAATCCTTCAGCTTTAAATCCTTTCTTGTTCTAATTCCAGTGTGACTTCATCTGCACTTCCCCCTTTGTGCTGTTATCTGCTGTCTGTGGAGCCCTAGATTTGATCTAGTAAGAAAGTGCTGTGTGTCACAACTGATACTTTACACATCCTTTAGGCTTCTGCTTGGCAATAAACAAATAAATAAAGTCAGCGTCAGAAAAACATTCCAGACAAAGACCAGAATTATTTTGTTTTCCTCTAAACTTTACAAGGAAGCCAAGGAAGATAATGCAATAGCAATATGTTCATAAATATAAACTGCTGTAAACATACTTATATCAATGTTTATGTGAATCTACTGAAGTTGGTAATTTCAGCGTAGAGCCTTTTTGCTCTTCAGACTTTGTCAGACATTCTGCCATCATACCCTAGGGCCAGGTGCAATAGATGCTTCTCATTTGGCCAGTTTGAGACCTTTGCTGATCTTTTCTATTGTTTGGCAGCTACTAAAGAAAATTAGTTCCTTGATGAAGTTTGAAAGAGTCACAAGCTCAAACACCTTCCAAAGAATCCTATTTGTCCTACAGCTATTCAAGTGCACATCAGCATTTCATTTTCTGTAGCTATCATGGTGGTGTGCAGCAATGACCAAAAGGTCCAGCTTCCCTGCATTTGTTTTGCTAGCTTGTAATTTTAAATGAGTTGAACAGTTAAAGGTTTATAATCTTTTATATACATACAGAAGGCATACCTTGGTCACAGAAAATTTGGTCAAGAATTGTCTTTTTCTCCCTTTTGTTTAAATCCAGCAAATTTCTGCTCAGCCTGACAGTGGAGATGAAAAAAAGACTTATATTTGTACTGCAGGCAAGCATGGTTTGATTCATGCAGGAGACAGTGGTCAAATTAAGCAGATCCTCTTTATTCAGAAGCTATTTCATAGCAGAGTGACCTGATGTGTTGCACAGCTGATGGTACCTGCACTTAGATATGCTTCGAGGAGCTCTGAGTGAAAGCCCTGTAGAAACCACCTCCACATCCCCTCCAGCTGGAGTAAAAGGTGACTATTCACAGTCAGCAGGCAGCCCTTTGACAGTAAGTAGTGCCACATTTCTTGAACTCTCCTTACAGAAGCTGGCAAAGGAACCAGAGCACTCCAGAAAGTGTGGCCTTTTTATAATGTCTGTGCTGCGAGTGCTCTCTCGGGGTGCTGGGGAAGTGATGTGTATTGACAATAGTCACTCCAATGAACAAGGATTTTTTTTGTTGCTGCTGGTAATTCATAGTTGGTTACTGCTTTGCTTGAACTGATTAGGTTCACCGTAATATTCAGCATTTTTCTGGAAACCAAATATTTTAAAATCTGTGTGGTTTCCTCTTAGCCCACCGTACCTCCCAATGGTGAGTATGAGCCTTTCAGAGCAGCCTAAAGGAGAACTAAGGGACTTTCTTTCTTCCCTTAATGACCTTCAGCTGACCAACGTTTGGTTTGAATTTTACGGGGCTAATATGTTGTTAATCGCACAGCTATTTGCATTTATGGCCCAGGGCCACCCTTCCCTGCCCTGTGATCTCTTTCAGTCTCCCATTAAGCCAAGTTTGCCTTGCCAGTATTTGGCTGTTTGATTTTTCCAGCCTTTCACAATATGGATACCACGGGACAGGGTGTTTGGAACTCTTGGGTGACACACTGACCTCAGACCCCAAAATGAGCTAACACTGCACTAGCTGAGGTGCTGTCTCTTGGGTGAGATAAGGCAAGTATAGGATGCATAGGGTGAGGCTCTGAGGAGATAAGCTTTTACAAGCACTCTGTGACTGCTCTTGGGAAATGGGGACACGTCACTGGGAATGGGGTGGGAGAGAAGGAAACAACAAATTTCCTCATCATTCTCCTCTGGCATCCATGAATGCAGAAAAAAATAAGAGAGAGGTCAAAGGAGGGTCTTTTCTGCCTTGAGAAAATTAAGATGCCTTCTTGATGGAAGGCAATGAAGTGCAAAGAATACAAGAAGTGTCCCCTGCTCGGATTACAGTTGTGGGGCAGAAGGCAGCAGCAGTTTGGCAGGGACATGGTGATGCTCTGAAGAGAAGCTGGCAGAGGAGGAGAACAGTTTCTTTGTTTTCTCTGTTAGTTTAAAAAAAGCTTGGTGACCTTGTACATGTCCTTGTACAGAAGGATGACCTTCAGGTCACTGTGAGCTGCACGGGCAGAGCATTCCCACTCCTGAGAGGGAACGCTGGACTGCAGGACTAATTACCCTCTCCACATAGTGTGCCATCAGTTTAATTAACATTGCCACATTCAAAAATGTTTTATGTTTCAGAGACTTTTTTTTCCTAATTTATTCTTTCTGAAAAGATCAAAAAAGAGGATCTAGAGAAAGCATTACTTTATTTCTGGAAATGCTGAACTGCTTACTGCATTCTGGGAAAAGCGAGTATTTGTTTTTCAGCCCAAGGACATAGCTGGGTGTAGGACAGCAGTGAGGGGTTTGAATTCCTTCATGCCTAAAAAAGAGAACTATAGCTGTCAAACAATGCTCTAAACAAGATGACTGGGTGACTGGGCCTTCTATAAGAAACCCAAAATATTTAGTGTAAATGACATGTAGGAAGTGATATTTTATTTCATTTTATTGTTTGGGTTTGGTTTGGTTTTTTTTCCCAGCCATACATGCTGAAAAGAAAACTTTAATAATTGATGAGCACTTTTTATTGTTTCTCATGAAAAAGTAATGTTTGGTTTGTTCTGTGATGGGGCAGACACGGCAGTGTTGGCACGGCAGTTGTGTCAGGTGCTGCGTGCTGTACACTGTTCAAAGTTTAATGAGCACATTCTAAGACAAAGGAAACCATTGCAAGCTTAAAAAAGAAACGTATCTTCTTATTCAGCCTGTGGCACTAGATGCAATTTATTTAAATGACACTGAAAAACAATTGCACCTACTCAGTCTTTTCCGACATCTACTGCAAGAGAAGCATTGCCAATAGATTTGGTGGGAGAAAAAAGTTTATAATAGTTGTTGTCCAATACGTAAAACCTGCATACTTGGGTTTTAAAAATGCTTTATGTGAGTTTAAATCTGTTCCCACTGAGGTCAATGGAAGTTTAATCACTGACTGATTTCACTGGGAACGGAGGCCAAAAGTAAGCACCTTTTGAAATCCCCCCCAACAATTTCTGGCACACAAATGTGGCAGCTACCAAGACAGTTCATTTTTCACCCAAACACAGAGCATGGGCCAGATTGGGGGTTTTTAATTTATTTAATTTTGGACAAATTTCCACTGGGGGTAGTGGGAGTTTGACAGAAATAGCTCAGCAGGCCCTGTGAGACAGTAAGACCTCAGTTGACATGTCTAAGATGCATAAGTGACTCTGTGAGTTCCATTTGTTGCAGTGTGTACCAGGAAACATTCCCCTACGCACATGAAGTCATGACCATGCTTAAAAGGGGTTTCAACAAAAGGATGACAAACTTTCAGTGAGATCTAAAGGTTAGAATTTGCTCTTATTCCTCAAACAACCTGAAATATTGAGCAACATAAGTATAGCCTTAAAGCTTTCCATTTCACTTAGAATATTTTTTAAGAATGCAGAAATAGAATTGTGATGAAAGCACTGGGTAAACTCCTTGACAAGGATGCTGTGGCAAAGGCAAGTTTTGGAGACAATTGCCAGAAGCCACATGACCACTGAAACAGCTGCTTTATTCTACACTGAACTGCTCCACAGACCCATTTGTTAAAGAGCTAATTCTGCTCTACGTGAAATTTTTGGTCTTCAGCTCTGAATACCGTCAGGGGAGACATCAGTTGGCAGCAGATGTGGAAAGCTATTCATGTTGGCAACCCGAACAGCTTGGCTGGGGAAATTAATGCAACACTTAAATAAATAAATAATGATTAAGAAGTCAGAATTGCATTAAGTAAACAAAGATTTTCCTGTACCGGGTTTGTAGTATTTTCTTCTGAGGCTCACCGTATTTTATATTACTTAAAATATTTGGCAGATTGTGATTATTTTCAGGTTTTCTGCACTCCTCTTTTTGTTTGCAAACTTTGAATCTAAGTATTTATTTTCAAAAAAGCAGAAAACACACAAACTTCAACAGAACCCTGAAAACATCTGCAGTGTTTCAGCTTCATAATAAAAAACCCTTCCTGGCTCAAGAATGTAGCCTTTTGGAAAGACTTTCTGATGTCTAGCAATCTTGTTCAGACCTTCAGATTTCAGGTATTAAATAATTTTCACTAAAGTTAGATTAAATGACAGGTTTTTTGAAAAGAGCAATTCAATTACACTGAAGATGACCTCATGCCCAATCGATGTATGTTATCTTGTAACCCCAGCAGCAGGTGAGCTCTGTCACACAATATCCTTGTGACAAAACTCCCCCCTGTCCAGTATCTGCTCCCTCCCCGTGTCTGTGTGTGCTGATAGTGGTGAGTCTGCAGCTTCCCCAGTGAAAAATAACAGTTAATAAGGCATAATTGGAATGTCTCTACTTTCCCCTTTTTTAACCAATTAAAAGGATATAAAGAGCCATGTTAAATTCTTTTGTCAAGTGAGTTCCAATGAATTTCCTCCTGTTGAGGCCACAGGTGATCTTGCGCTCAGTGATCTGAGAAGGAGTTTTACATCAGGATGCAGCTCACAGCCCCCAGCAGCTGAGAGTTTCTAGTGAAAACTTCCACTACAGAGCTCCACTAGTTAGGAAATATGGGTCAGCTGCTTTGTCTATGACTATTGCACGTCAGTTAATATTTATCAAAGACAAAAATATCTGGCTTCAAGAGAGTAGCATTTGTTCCACTAGTTTCAGAGACCAATTGTGCGTGGTTTGGATTTCAGACTACAAAATCACTTTTGACTGTTTGAGGCTCAGCATCTATTTCAGTGAAGGGCTGGGGAAGGGGGTGGGGATTTAAGTCACTGAAGAGATTGTATATAGGTTAAGAATCCCTTTATATCTAGAATAACCATGTGTATTGCACATATGATTTCACTGGCTGATAACTGTGCCCTGAAGATTAGTGCCCATCTAGCTGAAGGGCAGATGTGAGCTTCTACCAGCTTTTGGTGATGTGAAATAATGTCATGCTGGACAAGACAAGACCCTGCACATCAGCCTGGGAACAGGGAGTTTGTTCTCATGGAGCCAGAGGCACAGGAATGGAACTAAGCAAGCCTGAGTGCCTCCAGTCATGTGTGCTGGTGAAGCCTGGCCCAGGTTGGAGAACGAGCAGGAAAACTTCCCATTGCTTCATCAACCTTTGGGTCAGGCACAGTGACTTAATAATCTTGATCTGGTAACTTAATATGAGAATTCAGTGTGCACACCCATGTGTAGATAGAGATTTTCAGACCTGACTTAGTTACTAATAATGACTAGATTACTTTAAATAGCCTTACAGGGATGTAAATATTCTGTATTATTATCAAAGACATAGGAAAAATTGCCCAGCAGCCACAAAAAGTCAGCTGGAGAATACAACTAAGTAGACTGCACCTTCTTGTACCTGTACTGCTCCTTGCAAGCAGTGTGAATCTCATTTCTTCCATGATTTGGTTGAACTGACCTCTTTGGCTCTAAATATTGCTTTTTTCTGGGGGGTGGTGGTGGTGCTGAGGGGAAACTTGAAGGGAGGAGAGAGAAGAAGAGATCTGTGAGGAATATTTCTATCTGTTATTCTGAAACCTGTAGTCTTTTTGCATTCTATCCCTTTTTGGAACAAGCAAAGTTAAAAGTCAGCATTCCTGGCCCCAAACGCCCTCTCAAAACCTGTCCCAAAACAACAAATCCCAAAGAACAGAACACCAAACTAAGACATTGCAACATTCTTTAAAAAAATATCTAACATCAGAGACATAATATTGCAGTGTGCTGGTAATAATTGACTTTTGATGTTAACTACTGTGGCTTGAAGCACCACACAGGCTTAGCATCATTTTTTTTTTGCTGCTTGCTATTATTAGTACCTTTAAATTCGGAAAGCAAAATTGTGTTCCATTGAGGACAGTGTTGGCAGATTGCCTGTGCCTAAGAGACACACTTAACGTGCAAATAAATGTACATAAGTGGAACAAAACAAGAATTCATGTGAGCCTGCTCATGGTAGTGTGGAGCTGCATCTTCAGCGAGTCAAACAGAACTGGCTTGTTTGCAGTGGTGAGGTAGCTGCAGGGAGAGGGTGGTTGCAGCCAAATCTGAGGGTGGGGTCAGCCCTAAGGAAGCACTTCCTTTAGCCTCTGTTAAAAAAATGCCTGGAAAAACACATGATTTTCTATTAGTTCATTGAAAAGTATGTGTATATTGGAATTCTTCCTATTACTGTGAATGATGGTTTCGTTCTGTGGGCCAATAGTCATCACCAAATGCTGAAAATCCAACAAAGCCCTTGTTTTCTGTGTGTGTTGCTGTGGAACACAGAAATCACAGCTGTCTGTTTACTGGGGTGGTTCCTCTGGTGCATTGGATCACCTATAGGTGATAATGCATTCAGGAGGAAACCTTTCAGGCCACACAGACTTTGATAAGCTATCAGTATATGACTGAGTGGCTGCTTTGGAAGCACACCCACTTAGTTGGAATTAAAGGAGTAGCATTTAGGACAAGAGATATAATCCAACTTGACAAACTAGTTAAATATTGACAAGAAGCAGAAAGGCAGCAACACTTGGGCTGAAGAGAAAAGCACACTCTTGCTTTTCTGATTGAGCACCGCCACGATTTTCATACCCACAATGAATGGCTTCAGGAACCCAAAAGAACCAACCTGGCCTAATGACCTGCATGACTTATCATTTCTTCAGCTGTTAAAGGTAGGTGTCTCTCCCAGAAAGGCAGCTGGGTGCACACCTCGGAGCTGGTTTAACTTCGAGGGGGTATTTTTATTCTGGGTCGCACAGTTGCATGCAGGCTCATGCTATTCAAAATTTACTGACTGAAAACTAGGCAGTGAAACATTATGCTGTACATTTTCTGCCTTGTAAATTGGAACGATTATGCACATGTGTGTGTGTTCATTTTAAAATGTTTATTTAGTTGGTAGAATTATTATAAGACTGTGTTTTAAACCAGCTATTAGCTAATGGAGAGAACTCATCGTCAGGGGCATTAGGAGATTATGGCTTCATTTACCGTAATGCACAGAGATAGCCCAAGTGTTCTGCTTTTTATTTATGTGTTTGTTTAAATTTATTTGCATACTTTAACCCATTCCCTAGCATTTTGTCTTTCAACAAAATCCCTTTATAATCCAAGAGGTTGAGCAGAGATGCTGTTCCACATGATAACTGAAGAGCTATGCAAATAAAACCTGACATATTAACTGTCTTGAATTCCTGTAACTTCATGTTTGGAAACAAGAAAACGTAGTGCAGATATGGGAAAGAGCCATGTTTGCTTTTCCAACAAGGTAATTAGTCAGCAGCTGGAACTTCTGAAACAAAATAACCAGAGCCAATCATCTTCTGCATTGCCCCAGCAGCACTGAAATTAGGGCAGAGAGGAAAATAAAAAATATGGCGGCATTTTGGATTATTAACACAAATGGTTTTATAAACAAATAAAACATAAACCAAATCGTAACAGGCACTCGGGAGAGTGAGCAATAAAATACTGATTGCTTATTTGAACATGCGATCTCCTTGGGAGACGTTTCATAAAGCCGGCATGCTGTACGTGTGGGGCGGCGATGGTTCCCAACCCCCCTAAGTGCAGCTTTGTGCTGGCCGATTCTGGGGAGCCACATGGCCTGAACATCCCATACAGCTCGTAGTGAACATGTTACAGCTTCACACAGCCCCGGAGAAATGTGGCACTGGGTGATGTAATGCTCATGGACAGGAGTTTTGTTGGCCCACTTACCAGTGCTTTAAATAGAACGATGCTGGGCACGTTAAATTTTATGGGTTTGCTTCTAAAGCTGGGAAAGTCCCTGTACTCTTTTTTTGTTGTTGTTAGCAGTCCCTCTGTATGAGTTGTCACAGGGAGAGAAAGGAGTTGTGGAAAGAGGAAAGTCTAACATATATATGCAAGCTGATGTAGAGGGGACATCGCCTGGCTCTGCAAACACTGAGTGAAACACTGAACTCCAGCTGTGTCCTTAGACAGAAATCACAAGCACGTTCTTGATAAAAATCTTGGAACCTGTCCCATGGTGATATAGCCAAGGTACCAAACTGAGAAGAAAGCCATATGTGACACTATTTGATTAAGGATTAATAAGCTGTGGCTTCATCTAATCAGGAACATTTAATCAATTTTGCTGCCTTATAACACGATAACCCTCAATATCTCAAATGCCTTCAGGTGCCAATACGTGTAGATCACTGACACCCACGAATCAGTTCTTTGCTTGCTTTGCTTTGTGAGAGTTTTCTAAGTGTACATTGGCATCCTGAATCCACGTGTCTTTCTCAGAGAAACACTTGGTAAAAAATGAAAAGCATCCCTTGGTTACTCTTTGGACACATCCAGAACCCTTCCACATGCAGAGCTGCCTGCGTGTGACTCACTTTTGTGTTACTGGAGTTTTCTGCTGTTACAGCTTTATTGAGATCAGGGGAGTTACTGCGGCTTAACCCAGAATTTCACAGTGGTGACATCAGCCTTGTTAATCCGTGAGGGAACTCTGCACATGGGGAGGCTTCCAAATTGATTATAGTTTTTCAGAAAGGAAAAAATGGAGCTAGGAATCCAATCCAATATGAGGAACTGACATTATTATATATAGCAAATAATGGAATGGTATCTGGTCTACAATTTTGTGATAGAACATTTCTCCCAAAGACAGCCTGATTATCTTATGTGAATGGCTCAAATTTGAAAAACTGGGATGTCAATCCCCTTGTCTAAATAGAGGTGACTAAAGAGACAAAGGAATCAAGGAAGTTGCTCTGAGCTGGCTAGAAATGAAGGAAATATCAGGAGATTTCTGTCAGTTAGAGCAGGAGCCTTACAATAACCACTGCTAGGGACTTCATTCCATGCATACTTGAACGTTGGCTCTGATTTGGCTTTGAATCTGAACTCAGGCTTCGTTCTCATGCTGAATCCAGAGCCCAAATATATTTTCTCTATCCCATTTATTTTCCCAGGCCTCGTTAATTAATAAGATCTGTGTGCATTCCAGTCCAAGTTCCAGATTTTGACATCCTATGGACTTCAGCTATTTAAAGCACAATTCCCATGCATAAGTCATAGTAAACAAGAGTCAGCAGGAAGTTATCATTTGTTGCTCAAAAAAGTAGTGAGTGCTAAATTAAATAAATAGCATGTCTTTTTAATGTTCTGTCACACAGACTAAAATCAGATAGAGTTTTTATTGAATCTGGCCCAGAGGTTACAAAATAAAATAAATATAATGACATTGATTCGATTCTCGTGTTTGTTTCACTGTAGCTGGAGAAAATGTTTGCATACAGAGGTGTATGAAACATTTTGAACAAACCCAGAAACACTTTTCATCTGCATCTCAGGAACTTGTAAGAAACTACTGTAGTTTGGGGAAGACTTAACTTTGAATGATCAGACTTAACATATTATTTTTCAGTACATTGTCACTTAATGTCATAGTCCTATTTATGCAGTGAAAACCCTGGAGATATTCTGTGTGATTGAGCTAAACCAAATGTTTGGCAGGAGAATGAGGATTTTCAAAATTAGAAGTTGCTTCTTTTTGTGTCTGGTTTTGTTTAACTATGGAAACAGAAGCTTAAGGGGAAGAAATTTTATATTGTGATTAAATGGCTGGAAAAAAATGGCATGTAAAGTCTCCTCTATGAAGCAAGACAGTTTGGTTTTCATGCTAGTTTGAAAAAGAATACAACATCTGTTTTAGTAATGGTTTCTGTGGTATTTTTTTATCAATTTAAATAAAGCCAAGGCGAACAGCAAGGATGTAGGAACAGTTTTTAAAGCCAAGTTCACAAATTGGCTTTAAAAGTGATTAATAACCCCTCAACATAAGCAGGCAATTTAATGTAATCACACTTGTGCAAGACAGGAGGGCGTCCATCAGGCTCTCCCTGCAAATGCTACAGAAAACACTTGTTTAGTTACAGCTCGTGTTTCTTTTACTTCTGGTCAAGTTCCCTTTAGCATTGAAAGGAATTTTGCCGTGGAAAGACACATGGAGTTGTTCATTAATACAGTAGGTTGTCCTCGTGCAGAGCCAGCCACCTTCCCTTCAATAAGCAGGGATGTGCCTGGTCCTGTGGCAAGAATAGAACACTGCACTTTCTTGGTATTCCAGTACTGCGTAGCCCTCCCTAATGAGAATAACTCTGAGTAGGATATAGTTTTGATTCAGGCTGAATTTTGAGGAAAGAATCTTGCAACTTATATTTTCTTTGGATTGTGTTCTGATCCTGGACTTGCTTAGAACAGGAATAAAATTGCATGGCAACTCCTCCCTGAGGTTGGGGCTTTAAAATACAGTTTGGGGATTTTACTTTTGAAATGTGACTTGAATTCTTCCCAAACTTCTTCATCTACTGCGTTCATTTCTCCTATGTAATCCACTCCTCAGGCTCCAAAACATGACATAAATTGATATTCTAAAAGATGCATTATGTGGAATATGTTGAATATCTTCAAAGCACAATAGGAAAATAAACTCTGGAAATAGCTATGTGTTTTTTGAAACAAGAGCAGGAAGGTAGTGTTTCAGCAGTGCATAGTAGAAAAAAAAATACTTCTGGAAATAAAAATAATGGAAGATTTTATCTGTTTTTTTTTTGTAAATAAATCTTAAATTGTATTAAGGATTCTTTATGTTCTATATGAAGTAAAGAATGGCTCTGTGAATTAATGTCTAGTTTATAGGAGACAATCAAGTAGCACCTTACAGGTCCAGCTGTTGTCACAAAGAGCAGGCAGAGCCTGTCTGGCCCTTCAGTGTATTCACCCTGGATAGTCATGTCCTCCTGCTACACAGTTTGCTGTGATTCCATCTGGTCTATCTGCAGACTGCCAGACATATGGGAAAAGAAAAGCTTGGATTGCACAAATGATGACAGGCCAGCTAAAGCCTTCAAATATTCTGCACTGAGGTCCAGTTGGCTCAAAGGGATTGTTTTTCTGCCTGTCACATTGGAAACCTGCTGATGGTCAGGTGAGTCACTGCAGACATTTCTA
Source organism: Scytalopus superciliaris (assembly GCA_013400415.1). Lineage (NCBI taxonomy): Eukaryota > Metazoa > Chordata > Aves > Passeriformes > Rhinocryptidae > Scytalopus > Scytalopus superciliaris. The sequence continues at coordinate 480,929 of VXBX01003483.1, forward strand.
GGCCTATTGACTCATTACTGGACATCTAGTTTTCATTCACAGGTATTCAAAAGCAGAGAAGTTATTTATAGTGTACAGCCACAGGCACAGAAATCAATCCAGTTCCCCAATAATTTTAAACAAACAAACATCTGTTTGGCAAAATCTTTACTAGTCAATGCCAGTACCTAATAAGGCATATGCAGAAAACACTGATTGAAGGAATTAAAGGCAAAACAGGGAGGGGGAGAAAGGCAGTCAGTGAATGCAACTGCTAAAAGGTGGATATTCTCTTTAACTGCTGCTGATGGCTGGGGACACAATTTTAAAGGGGTTTTAGTAGCTGGCAAACTATTTTTAGGGCTCTGCTGGATGGGACTGCATGACACAGCTGGTGCCTGTGGACTTCAAGAACAGTGCTGCTCCATGCCCTGGGTATGCTCAGCTTTACCTTCATTTAAGTATGTTACATCTTTTTTCTTAAAACTGAGATTTTGCTTTACATGCTATATGTACATATATTTGTAGAAGTTGGTACCAATATTGTTAATTTTCTTATTCCTTTACCAGTATCAGAGGTTTTAAGTTGTGTATGTAGCAAACTGAAGTAATGTGAGATGCAAGTCTGTTTTGCAGAAGCTTGGAAGTCCAGAGAAAATAGGTCAGGTGAATAGACTTGATCTGGATAAAAAATTCTCCTAATTTAAAACATTTTTTGCCTAGGAGTAAGAGTCCTTGCTGGCATATTTGCTGGAACAGTGCTCAAAAGCAGAGAAGTGTAATGCTGACAGGGAAATGTCTCCTGAATTATTTTCCCTTCCAATCCTGACATACATCTAAATCCTGGATTTGTCTCTGTTTTATACAATGCGTTTTCAAGAACTGTATTATTTTTATTTATTTTTTTTTCCCCTTGCAGTGTAACTTTCAGTGTGTTCTCAATGCTAACAGTGCTGAATGCACACAGGCACTGTTGGGTTCCTGGATGTAGCTGCCAGCACTGAGCTGCCTTTCCAGCTCCTGCTGGAGAGGCTCTGGTCAGACACCTCACTTTCATGCTTGGCATTTGTTATCTTTTCCCTCTCATGCTGTTCTGTAACCTTTGCTCTCTTATTCAAGGTCATGGCTGTATTTCTGTGTGATTTCTTAAAAATGTTGACATCCTGAAATCGCATTCCTGACATCAGCTAAAACTCTTTGCCCCTCGTCACTGTCCTTACCATCAGTCACCAACACTCCCAGCATCAGTCCACCTCTTCCTCAACTCGCATCAATTTACATCAGCTCTCTGCATCACAGAGAGCCCAACTGTGGCTTGACATAAGACCTTTATTTAGAAGCCACCAAAAATATCTATGAACAGCTTTTCTATGAAATATCTTGTCACAGTAACCAAAACTTCTTTATCTTTCCAGGGAGGTATTAGGAAACCTAGCAGATCTGCCAATGTGAGGATCTTGTGTAGTTTGAGAGACGAGTTAATGTACTGGCATTTTAAATGTAATGACCTAAATACTCTTTCAGCTGACTGTAAAGTAAATGGGCAAATGAAGCACATTGTTGTTTATGCTTCATTGTGTAATGTTTTAATACTCTGTCATGTTTGCTGACAAGGACTTCAGCTTAACCCATACTTTTAGTAACTTTGTCGAAAATCTTAATTAGAATTTTATAATCCCACAGAGAATCTATCAGGTAGCTGCTTTTTTTTCTGCCCTAAGTTCTGAGAACTCACCCTCCTGTGACAAGACCTAAGATAAGAAGTGGGTTGCTGTGCTGTGCTGTGCTCCCCAGTGTTTTTGCCAGGCCAGGGTAAATAAAAAGCTGAGCTGGAGCTGTACCTTTCAGCTGGCTCTCAGCACTTAGTGTCACTTTTCTGTCACCAGCCCGGGATGATGTACAAGATGCTCTGCTGGTTTCTGGACTTGAAACCTGACCCTCAAGAAAGGCTCAGGAAAGACTCACATCTTAGGTAGGAAAATGTCTTGTTGCTGTCTGAGCCAAGGCTGCAAATATGAGAATGAGATCCCACCGAGTTTCACAAGGGAAGGGGGAGACTGTGGGGTGAACTCTGCTCTGTTCTCCAAGAGGGCATTCAAAACTGGGGCCCATGAAAGATTGGTGTCTGCCCTCCATGAGAACGGAGCCCAGAGCCCTGTATGGGGTGTGGGATGCTGCATTTCTGGGGCATTTGGAGCCTTCCCAGAGTAAGGAGGGAAGCACCTCACAGGGGGCTGCACGGCAGCCAGTGTGCTGTGCAGGGCCAGGAGCTGGATGATCCCCATGGGTCCCCTCCAACTCAGCACATTCAATGAGTCTGTGATAACAGAGGTGCTCTGCTCTGCTCACTGTGTGTTTGGTGCCTGATTTGGGGGCTGCAGGCAAGCAGTATCCAGACACTTATAATCCAGAGTCCAGAGCTGTCTCTGGACAGCAATTCCCCCTTCAGTAACAATCAAACAAACATGTTTGGCAAAATATTTACTCATCAGTGCCAGTACACAATAGATATGTACATTCTAGCTCTACTTGAGAGGTTCTTTAAAATTGAGGGGTTATCTAAAAGCAAGGACTTGGGTTCATCCTTTGCAGCAGAGCACCCTTTAGGGAGGGTCCTGTCAAGAGGACCATTTTGCAAAGCAAAGTGTTGTCCAGCTGAAGCTCCCAGAGAGATTGGGAGTTTGTGGATTTACCTGTAAGTTTTAACCTTGGCAAATGATTCATGGATTGTAGTGAGGAAACAACTAGTGTAATAACTGTGGAGTTGGGGCCCTGTAATAAAGATCTGTGTGAAGTACAGAACTTCAAGGATTGAAATGTTAAAGATATATATAGCTGTAGTTAATGCACAGCATTTATTGGAACATGCCTCAATAAATCTTCCTTTTATAGGATAATTAGCTACAAGGAGAAGGGAGAGTGGTAAAATTATAAATGGAAAGTCTTTTATTTGCCAAAGCTCTGTGTTTTAGACATCTTACGTAGTCAGTTATATACTGTGCAAAGACAGACCAGGGATAGAAAATCCCACTGGCATCACTAGGGTTTCCTGTTCTCTCCTGACAGTAATCTGTGCTTTCTTTACACCATGATTAACAGTTTTCAGTTACTTTTTGTGCTCCGAACTTGGAATTAAATGAGACAAACCGTGTTTTAAAATCAGAATGCATTCTGGCAGACAGATGCACTGGTTACTCTTCCTATGCTGTGCACAGAGCCGTGTGATCTGCTCAGTGGGATCTCCAGTGAGCAGAGCTAAGACCACAAGTGGATCTGTGCAGTGAAAGATGTGAAATTGAAGATACTGCCTGTTTAGCACCAGAAAATAACATGGTGTATTAATAACATTGTTACGTATGTTATTAATAGTTTCCTTGTTTCCCTCTTAATTACACAAAACAGTCACCCATCTTCTGGTCGCCCACTCTGCAGAGTAACTTATAGACATGCACTCTGATAGACTATTTTAAACTCTGCTGCAGGAGTAAATAAATGGTGGCAGCTTTATAAAACCCTTGACACTGTTCCAGCATTTAAAACCTCTGTTTATCCAGGATTCAGCAAGGACAGAAATGACTTTCGTGACAGAACTACAGTAATGCTCCCTGCTAAAGCTCGAGTCCTTGAGATATCATTCATTAGCTCTGAAATTTATGTCTACTGTATATTGGCTTCAGGCAGAATAGGACAAACACTTTTAATGAAGGAGAACTGGATTTTTCTCCTTGATCCATGTAAGTCAGCATCTGATGTTATCTTGGAGGTAACTGACAAACACTGAGTTTAAAATAGAACGGCAATGAGCTGTTCCCCCCGGGGCAGGAAGCCCTCCAGAGCTTCCCAGTGTGCTGCTCTGCACCCAGGGGGGCTGTGCTTCTATGTGAATGTAAATATATCCAGGGAATTATAAAGAAGAGGAAGTTCAAATGCAAACAAAATAGTAAAAGCAGCACAAATAGAACAGCGAGTTACCAGGAAATGCCAATACTTACAAAGAGAGCTGAAAAATAAGAGATGGAAAGGGTGCATATGACTGCAGTGTGTCAGTGGACATGAGTCCCCGTGGGGAGGAGGGTGAGGGTGGGATGGGAGCCCTGACACTGACCTTTCTTCCCTGCCCATCCCAGTGAGAATCTCTGCACATGGAGCAGACCTGGAAGCCTTGCATGCTTTACACAAACTTGCCCAGTTTTTGGTTTTTTTTCCTACCAAGAGAACACTCAAACGTATGCAAAATGAAACTCCAGGTGGTAGCAAGTTCACAAAGAGCACCAGACTAAAATGACAACCGTATTTTCTATTTTCAGTGTGCTTTTCCTCAATTTGGAAGTCGTCAGCCCCTTGCGGCTTAGGCAGTGCTTTCACCTTAGCTGAGGTCAAGGGCCTCACTGTAAGGCCCTGTTTGTTCTGTCTTTGCAAATACAAAATAAGATGTAAGATGGCAATCTCCTGTGTCTGAGCTAAGAGAATTGTAGGGTGCCATGATGTGAGTGTATGCTCAGAAATAAAAGAACTTCCACACAGAAGAACAATTCGTGCTTGTCATATTTCCCTTCATATTATCCTTCTCAAGTACTTTGCAGTGCTTGAATATTTTTTTAGCCAGCAATAAGTTGCAGATTTTCTAATATGAAGAACAAGTGAAAACTTAGAAATTACCTAATGAGGGTCCCATCTGTCTGCTGGGATTCTGCCCTTCACTTCAGCACAGCTCTTGTAGCTTCAGATTGTCAGGCCAGAGGGTTTGGGTGCCCAGGTACCTACTGTCATATGTTTAGACTGTCTCACCAGTAGAATGTGTTGCTTTGGTTGGGTGGCCATAGATCCTCAGTGCATCCCTGGCAGTGCTTCAGCCACACAGTGAAGTAATTAAACACCAAGTAGTTTGTGACTGCGGTAATGAAAAACGCATACCATGGGATTCAGATTCAATATAATAATCCTCATTTGATGGAATGTCTAGATAATGATGAAGGAACTCTTTTGTACCACAGACTGTTTTGAAATGTGCATTTACCTGACTACTATATTTATTCATTATAACATATTTTTATTATAGCAAGTGATGTATAAATCCAGCTTTAAAATCTTGTCTTTACTCAAGAAGGGGTTTAACTGTATCTGAGGGTGCAGAGCAGGCAGGCTTTGCAAAGGCAAAGAAAGGCACATCTGGATTTCCTAGCCGTGTTTATCAGTTCACTGATCTGTTCTAACCTGGATAATGAGAGGTTCCAGAATTAGGATATATATATCCTATATATATACACACTGTTTTGTATAAAAAATAGTCTACTCCGTGCTGAATGGATTCTCTCTCGTCATACTGTAGATGAGTATCAGCAGAGTATCTGCAGAGTATCTGTATTAACATGTACTCTACTGATGGTATCTTATAGAGACACTCACTAAGTAATCTTTTCACCTTTTCAAGCAGTGTTTCAAACACATATAGGCAGCCCTAATCTGTATTACTGACTCAGACTTGGCTGGCTGTTTTCTAGAGTAAATAAATTAGACTGCACTGATTTTCAGATGAATTGTCATAGTGGGGCCTGTCTTAAGCAAAAGCTACAAGAATCTTCTGAATCATGTTGCAGTGTGCACAAAAGATGTCAACTCCAGAGGAGCACAGTAGCTTTATTGACTTTTCATATTTATTATTTAATCTGAATTAATGTAACCAACTATGCAGGTATACTGAATAGCCATTCAATGCTTTTTAAAAATGCTGCGTACTGGTTTTGTCCAACTCATTTCAGTGCAGGATAGAGGAGGTACAGCCTTTGTACCCCAAAAGATGCTCTGAGAAAGCAGGCAGACAAACCAGAAGTGTAGCAGAGGTTTTGTGAGCTCTTGTCCAACTCCTGTTTGGATTTTTGTGTGAACAAAAGTTTGCTTGGCTTGGGGTTTTTAGTTATTCGTGACACACAAAACTCAGGTGCTGTACTGTCCTGACCTTTCTTGGCTATTTTTGTAGGAATATTTGTGAGCTTGGCACAGCTTTCATTTGAAATGAAGTGGAAAATGTCCAGCACTGAGTCTGGTTTTGGGTTTCATCACATACCTTTCAAGCTGCCATAATCTACAGTGAATTTTCACTAAAGTGAAATACATTTCCTCGGAGTTAGTGAAGAGAGTAATAAAATGTGGATTAGCTGCTAAAAAGTATTATAAAAACTTATTTTCAGTATATGAAAGGGGAAGAAAATTATTCCTCTGTATCCACAATGAAATGGAGAGAAATAATTTTAAGATCAGCTTAGTCCCTTTCTGCCTATCTCTAACATCTGTGATGCTCTGTGCCCTCTGTACTAGTGTCAGACACAGAAAACTCATGAATGAGGCACCTTTGTAGGCACAGCTGCAAAAGCTTCAGCCCTACAAGCTTTCCTATGAAGGTTAAATAAATAAAACAAGTGGTCAGTAGCTAGTTCTTGAATTCCTGCTGAAAACCAAGATTTAACACCCCTTTGGCAGTGTAAGGTTGAATGTGTTACAAGAGAACTCCATGACAAAAAGTCTTCAAAGTTTTCTCTGAACTACAGAAAGATTTTTCAATTCCTCAACTTCTTGTAAGGTTCTTACCTACCTTCAGGAAGTCCTGGGCAAGGCTCTGTCTCAGCTCCTTTCAGTTTTTTCAAAGACACTTGGATTCCATATTGCACCTACCAGTTGTGGTGATGGCCATATGGCATTAAAATAAAGCAGCAGCTCAAATTTGGGCTATTTCCCCTTCATAAATCAGGTGTTGATCTACAAACTAAGTTGAAATGTCCTACTGAAATTCTTGCTCCTATTCCTGTAAGTTTTTTGTGGGGTTTTTTTGTTTGCTTTTTTTGTCCTAAAATCCCACAAAGCACTTCCTGGCAATGACAACAGAGTTATGGCACACTTGGGTGGAATATCAGAACAATATCACCAGACATCTGTGTAATCTATCAAAATTTCCTCGGTACCCCTTTTATACTAATTATCTCTGCTAATTCACTCCAAAGCGTGGAATAATTGCAAGTTTCCATGTGTCCTGATCTTATAGGTCACTACAATTCTCTTCTCCTCTCCAGTGTGTTTATTAGCCCTTCAGCTTTGTTTATGAGCAAATTTGACCATGGTTGAACTTCCATCAAAAGGAGCATTCAACAAAGCGCTGTTCGTTAGCCCTTCGCCTCGTTGTTTGTTAGCTGTTGCATTCCTGCATGGCAACCCAAGCAGAGAGAGAGGCACAGAGGGAGCCTTGGCAGGACTGAGGGGACACTGCTGGAGGACTGATGAATGCACAGTTGATGCTTTCTGCAGCAGCACGACCACCTCTGCTTTTCATTGCGCTCTGCTGAGCGGAGCCGCTTTGTGGCCTTGTGGGAAGAGCTCCCTGGCAGCTCATCCTGAAGCTTCACCAGCTCGTAGGTTGCCATCAAAGCTGTTGGACATACACCTGGCCTACACCATGTACACACCCATGAGTCACACTACTGATTATTACAGAACATTCTATATGGGAATGAAGCTGAATAGCCTGAAAAATATACAAGTGGAGTGCCAGCCCACAGAGCAGTGTATGTCATTGTGGGCATCATCCTGGCTGACTCTCTCTTGAATAGACAGACTAGTCCGTGGTCTCAGCCCCTCATCTTTGAAAGCCATTGATTGACTGGCTCCTGCTATCTTTGATATCACTTCTCCCTTCCAAACAGCTGCATGCCAAAGAGGAAAGAAGGTATATTTTACTGTGGGAAATACAATTTTTTTTTTCCTGAGAATTCATGCAAAATAAAAATAATAAAAAATAAAGGTAATATCAGCTCTTTCCAGAATAAAGGTCAGACTTGTTTCCTCAGTTTTAGACCTACATCAGTAATTCTGTCCCACATATAACCTACTCTGATAGCTCAGCTGAGTACAAAAATGGACACACAGTAAATTGAGCTATTTCTCTGTAGAATCAGAAAAGAGAGACAAAGTAGATGCTTCATTATTTCTCCTTTTATATGCCCCAAGTTTCTCGGATAAGCTGGTGGAAGGGGAGCGTTTTGATTTGGGTGGTTCTCCATGATTTCCTATTCCTACCTGTCAGTGGACGCATGTGCATGTATGGGATGTGAATAGGGGATACTAACGAATCTCAGCAGTTTGTTCTTTTTTTCTTTTGTTCTTTCTGCTTGCTTTGGTGAAGCAATCTGGGCTTGCATCACTGAAGACAAAAATATTAAGCCTTGTAAGTGAATAATAGATGTAATCTATTAATTTTTTCTTAATTAACCAAAAAGACTGAACTGGAGAAATACTTTCTCTCCTGGTGACATTGATCTAAGAATATGAACACAGTCCTGACTTGCAAAAATTTCCTTTTTAGTTAGAAAATATTTAATGTGCTATTGTCAATGAGATCAGTCCCCTCAGATCCTCCTGTCTGGGAAGTGGCAGGCAGGAATCAGCAGGGCTGTCACCTCCAGGACAACAGAGCTGCCTATCACCAGGTGCTTGGTGCCACACTGCAGCTGGCATTTCAACATGAACCTTCTTTGGGGAATGTCAGGCTTGGCAGGGTGGCCGTTCCCAGAGATCTTCCTCTTTGCTATAAATATAGTTGTACAAGGTAGGAACAAAAAGGAACAAAACCCCAATGTTGGTGCCTATATATGAGGCATGTGGCGTGTTCAGTTGTGTTCAAATGTTCATTTTTGGAGTGCTGTGTTAGAGCTTTGCATAATTCAGAGACAGATAGATGTAGCGAATGCCCGTATCTTTCAAAGTAGGGTGCATGTGTGGTTCAGGGTGCTGGCTGAGCCTGCGTGACATGTGCAGTTTTCTTTGCTGTCACTCTGATCTTGTGATTTGGAGGCTTGGAAAGCTGATCTTGAGCAAAGATGATGCATCCCAGAATGTTTGTTCTGTCATGAGCAAACTAAAAGTTACAAGATGTTATTAAAAGCTGTGCTCTTTTCCAGGTCAACTTTAATGCATATGCAAAATGATAGCCAAGGCCTTTAGCTTCTCCTTATTGTGCTCAAAGCACTGAGCTGTGAAATAATGTTTAGAATTGATCACAGATGCATAACACGGTCCATCTAATGTGCTAAAACTCCTTTAGGTATAAGGCACAATTACATGGAATCCAAATGCAAGCACATGATGTGTGTACTTTATAAATTGGATAATAAAATAAGTGTTCATTGTTACTTTAGGACCCTTGTGTTATTCACACTGTCTATAGATCTTAATGGAATAAATGTAGTATCTGAAGGTGGAGAATACTAGAGCTTATTTTGGCATAAATTGCTTGATTATTGGAACTTCCTATTAGAATTTCATATAAAGCTCATTTATGGAAATAATTAGAAACAAACTCTTCAAATTCACTTTGCCAGACTAATCTTCTTTACAAATTGCCACTCTAAAGTAATTTGTGGCTCTCTGTTCTGAGAAACTTTATCACAAGGAAGAAATGCAATATAGGTTTGAAAATTAATACATGATAATCTTCTGATGAGTGCTGGACAGCATGTAATGAGCTTATGCTTTTGCAAGCAACTGAGTGAGAAAAATATTGCTGAACGGAAGGAGAAGAGCTGGGATGGGTCTGAATACCTTTGAATTTAATTCCATACCTTAGAGGATATGTAGAGTTCTGGTATCTGGTTTGCAGTTGAACAAGGTAAATAGTGTTGTGACTCTTTGAAAAGGTATATTCAGTTTTAAGGGAACTGGAGTCGAGTACAGAAAATCAGGAGCAGTTTTTTAGAGCCCCTGGAAACAATACTAGAGTGTTGTACCCTGGCTCAGACTGAAGTAAGATGGAGCCATAAGTGCAGCATAAACTCTTGTCATCTGGTGAAAACCTCTGCAAACCTGGCTAATTGGAAATGCTGGACACTGGAAGTGTAAATGTAGATGTAAGTACACAGCCCTTGCCATAGATGGGATGTTCATCAGCAATTTCTCATATCTTACATTTTCTTAAATACTTTCTCATGAGGTAAATAATTACCATTTGATGCACAGCAAAATGAAGGGATCTAATATGCTTACTGAATGGAAGATAAGAATTTCAAAACACAACTGAGTATACCTCTTGAGGAGGAGAAAAATCAGCAACCAATATCACTGCTCTGTGTTTTAAAGAGAATTTATGTATTTGTGAATTCTTTCCTCGTTAAAGTGTGGGTCTTTGATTGATGTCAGCTGGTAACATCACTGTCAGTTGCACTGTAACTTAAAACAGACATCACCGGGAGCTTTTAAATGTCATTTCTGCAGAGTCATATCACAATTCTTTACAGAATGGCATGTTTTCCTCTTCACTCAGCTCTGGCACTCTTCCAGGGTAGCTATCGTAAATCTTTGCACTAAAAATTCCATCCCTTTTTTTTCTTTTATTTTTCAGACCATAGTTTACTTAAGAAAAGGTAAATAACAAAATCGTGTGCCATATGCAAAACGTTTCACGGGTAAAAGTGCCCCAAACTAATTGATCAAAACAAAAGTGACCTCCAGCAAGTGTCTGCCTGGTGACACATGTCAAGAGGATGGCCCAAAAAAACCTGAGTCCCCCCGTTCAGGGATGAGGTGGAAAACTGAGGTTATAAATATCCCTTAAATACCAGGCTGATTGAAGGTGATGTGCAGGAACATTTCCCAGCCTGACTCAACCCTGCCTAGTGCAGACCTTTGCTAAAAGGCTGCTGGGGCTGAAGTGAGACCTCTTGTTTGTGACAGCTGTGAACACCCAGTTTTAAAGAGTTATTTCTAGACAGTGGGTAAGCACTCCACAGAGCCACAGAGCAAATGGCATCCTGCAAGGTGCTCACATTACCTGCTGATTTCTGTTTTAACCTGGAGGTATCTGCCTTTCCTCACCTGATGTGGAACAGCTTTGGAGCCTGAGTGGCAGCTTCCCTGGCTAAAGCAGAGGGTGAGTCTGTCCCTCTCGCTGTAACCTGGAAATTACTTCATCAAATGAATTTCATAGGGAAACTCATGATCAGCCAAATAAACCGTGTCTGTGGGAGGTGAGGGTGAGATGTGACACTGTGACCTTGCTGAGCCCAGAGCAGCTTTGGCCACTGGTCTGTGCAGGGATCAAGATTCCATCCCAGGCACTGATCCTTATGCCAGTAGTTCCTGATTGCTGTCTACAGAAGGCATTTCTGGACCTGGGGCAAAAGTGGATTTGCCACAGCCAGTACCTGAAAATTACAACAAATATTTTCTGCCAAAGAACACATTTTTCTCATTTCTCTACTGTAGAACCACCCACGACTTGGGTTTCTTTATTTCTAGTCATGTGTAGATGTGTCTTGTTGATAACTCTTATTTTCTGCTGGCAACTTACTCTTTTAATTTTTTTAACCACCAAGTAACCAGGAATTATTTCTTGGAAATGCACAAATAATATCTGCTGCTTAGAAAGAAGTGTAGGAGAATTTTAACTCAGCCTCATTTCTCCATTGCAGATCAAGATGGGTCTGTTTGCCTATATGAACATGATAAGGTGTAAAAATCTCCTCCTGAAGATATGCATATACACGATGGTTCCCTTTTGAATATTTCTTTAACATTTGGCCAAATATGAAGCTCTTCCTCAAGGGTTTTTTATTCCAGTATAATGACAGTAATAGGATCTGAATACTGGAAACAGTAAATCCCTCTACCAGGCTTCCAAGGGCTGTATGGACATGTTTGTCCGTTGTTACAGATGTAAATGATGGCTCTGTGCTTCTTGTAGGTTTGTTTATTTAAGCCACTGGGTATTCTACAGGAATGAGAGATTCACAATAGAGTTCTAAAATCCTGCAGAAAATACAATTTTCCATTACATTTCATGTTTTTTTCCAGAAGAGCTCATTCCTTAAATGGAGGGCAGGTCAAGGGAATAAATAGTGAAAAGGAGCATTAAGACCTCTTTAGAAAATTAGACTTCAAAGCACCAAATATACATTAGTAAAACTTTAAATTGGCTTCATTAACTTCTCTAAATTATGCATGCATTAATAGGATTCTTATTATTAATTCATGTAATTGTTTATACTACTTTTTTGATGGGGTGTTATTTATTTATTTATTTCTGCTATTCCAGCATTGCGTTGATGGGACTCATTAAATGTAATGGCATTTGGCAATTTATCACACAGATTAAAAGCCCTTTCCAGATCACCTCTACTCACCCTTTCTTTTGGAGAACTTATTTGGCATATATCTGGGACACAATGAACGGCACAGTTTTCTTGTGTGCAGCATTTCAAAACATGTATGGCTGAACTGTATAAGGAAGGCACACAATTTAATATTTAACCAACATCCTTCCCTTTTCTCTCATTTAAAAAAAAACCCAAAAAACCAAAAAAACTCTTTCAGACTTCTGTGTTAATTCTAATCAGAAGAAAAAAGTGCTTAAAAATGCAGAGTAGTATAACAGCTTGGTTAAAGTCAGTAATTGGCTTTACCTGACTGTATTTTATCAACTACCTTCAAAAGGTGCTGTAGAAAAGCTTTTCAAATACTAAAAAGCTCTATTGTTCAACACCACTGTAACACCAGTGGTATATAGAATAATGCATTCCCAGTTGTGCATAATGAGGCTGTAAATTCCTTTGAGGGTTCTGGCAACATTATGAACCACCAGAACCAACTCAATTTTTTTTTTTTTTTAATGTCACCAAAGTCAGGGCAATCCATTTCTGCAGCTTTTGAAGCAGGTTTCCCCTTCAGAGCGTGGTGGGGCAGCAATCAAAGTGTTGCAAACCTCAGCCAGGCTGGGTGCAAACTGTGCAGTGTAGGGGTTGGGAGATACAAAAGCATCATTCAAAGTCCTGGTGCCTCTGAAGTGCAAACCACTGAGTGAAAGGGTGTCATATGGAATTTTTTTTCAAAGACTTGGCTGCAGTAGTTATATATTTTATCAAAAGTCAGGTTTTAATTAAAAAGTCTCCATTTCAGATGTGTTCCTGTGCTCATAGAGAGCAGTCCTGAGCAGCAGGTTAATATAAGATTATGTGGGGAAGCCAGCAGTTGCTCTGCATAAAGATACATACACCTCAGGGTGTGTTTGTCCTTCTGTTACAAGCTGCATTGTAATGTTCTTTTCTACTACCGGTGATTTGAGAAATGCTTAAGCCAACAAACATTCAATAATTGCATAAAAGTAAAAATTACAAGGTGATCTGTAGGAGGGCACCACAAATGATAAGGATCACTTCTGAGGAATGAAAGAATGGCAGAAGATCATGAATGCTTTGAAGGTTTTAAAGATCTCATTATTTTCCTGCCTCTATGCTTTTTGCCCCTTCCCTTCCATCCTGTGATACCAGGGGGGTAAAGGACATCACACCTTCACTGAGTTAATGGCAGCCACACAATGATGATCTGAACCAGAGAGTCTGAGACTGTTGGAGGCTTTAGATTTTACTTTGGAACTGTCACATGAACAGGTTTGCTTAAAACAGCTCCTCTCATTGCAGTTTCTTTTCTCTCAGAAACTTGGTAGGTTTGTGCTCTAATTCCTCTGCCTGAAATGGGATGGATTTTCCTACCCAATCCCTGTGACTTTATTGCTTGGATCTTCGTTGGTGGAAAAATTTGGTGTGTTTGTGTTTTCCTGTCCACTTGCTATGCAAATACAGATGCTTTCTGAACTAGTCCCAGGCTGAGGAAGGAGGGAAGTTGCTAGCTGGGGTGAGGAAGGACTAACCCATGACCTTGGCTCAAAGCTGTGTGTTCCCCTCCAGCTATTGTTCAGCCCAAGCTGGACAGGCTGAATTGGTTGTGACTGATGCACAGTAATCAATCACACTGTAAGCTTGCCCAGCTCTGAAAAGGACACAGAGCAAGGGATGGAGAACCTAATGTTTCAAACAATGGTGTCTACATAATTTTCAAAGTTCTGTCCACACAACTGCATTTGGTTTGAATTTATACTGCACCACATTTCCTGCATGGGAAATGATGAGCATTGACAGAGACATTTTCACCAAAGGAAAAAGTTAACTTTGTAGACATTTTAAAACTACCACTGATGCAGCCTTCAAAAACATGGGCATCAGCTCTTTGGGAAACCATCACCTTGCACCACTGCATATCCTCTGCCTAAAAGAGGGAGCATCCTTGTCCTCTGTGCAGTGCACAAACTTTCTGTTTATAAAATCTGTCTGGTTCGTAGCTGTGAACATCCAGGCAGGTAGTTTCTCCCAGTCCCCAGAGCAGGGGAGAAGAAAGATTCAGTGGTCATTAGGGTGCAGAATTATCTCAAACACAATAGGTTTTCCTCGTGACAAATCACACGCAATCTCCATAGCAACCTCACAAGATTATGCACGAGATTTCAATGTAGCAACAAAAATAAACGTGGCAGGAATTGTAAAGAACAGCCATATAGTGTGAGACAGATATGGGAGTAGATGGTGTATAGAAGACTGAAACACAACTGTGCCAGGAGGTAAAAAATGAACAAAAGACAGAAAGATTGCCCACTTTGTATTTGGAGAGTGGTGATTAAGTCAGTATATTATCTGGAAATTGGAGATGATGGGCTCAAATATCTCCTCATAATATAGAGGTTCCTGATAGTGCCACAGCAGTTTGAGGAATGCCAGCAGCAGTTTTTATCCCACTTTCATAGGATTATTACAGCTATAAAATGATCTCTGAGTTGTAAATTGGCATGCAAGAGCTAAATGCAGCAGGGTTTAGTTGTTGGGGTTTTTATTTCAAATTTTCAGTCTGTTTGGACACATTAATTAAAAGGATCTTAAAAATATTATGGAGACTTTTGCCATCATCCTTATTTTATTTATCTATATCTGTAATAATCGATCAGTCAATCAGTCAATCAATCTGGCTACCAACTATGGAATTCAGAGATTGCAGATACCTTCCACATGAGCAGATTTCTGGTGGAAGAAAGACTTTTTTTACAGGTTTTGCTTTCAAAACTGCACTAGGATTTTAGGAGACAATGGGAGAATGAAGTTTTTAAGTTTTTATGCTTAATGCAGTGGTTTTTCTGTTTTCCTATGCTCACGGTACTTTGCACAGCATCCTAAATTAACAGCCAACCCACTTGTGATGAACTCATTGTGTATCATTAGTGAACACATTAGCAGTGTCAATGCAACACATAGATTATATATTCTGCTTATGTGTTCCTGTGCTGATGAACTCAATGATCCCACTGTTGGAATGAGTCCATCTCAGAAGGGAGGGCATCTCAGGGGCCCTAAGTATATTCAACTTCAATAGTATTTGAGGATTCCCAGCAGCAGATTTAATAATTAAGTTCATAGTTCAAGGGCAATAATTCTGTGTCAAGATGTATCTATGATTAAATTATTCTGATGGTGATTTTCGTTTAATTATCATGGCCTGATCCAGAGCTTTGCACCTTACCTGTGTCTTCTGAACCCAGTCAGTTTGACTTTAGCTGATTTTAACTAATGCCATATAAAAACTGGTATAATCACATTAATTGAAAGTTTGGCTAAAAGTATTGAAGAAGACACACTAAACCGACCCATAACATTTCATTCAACTATCTCCCTTCAACTAATGTTATGTGCTTGATTTAAATTTAAAGATTTATTTCAATCCAGAACAAATTTAAAAGCCTTTAGAATGGGTAACTTCCTACTTTTAATATGTTATGAAACTTCATTCCAAGTTTATCTTCCTCAAATAGCTGATAACAGGGATAGCAGAGATGGTTTTGGGATGTCACCCCATTAATACCTCTGCATTGCTAATTTGCCTTATTGAAGACTCTTAGTTTTGTTCATAAATTAGAAAAGCTAAACCAAGAACTGATCATAATTCTTAATCCATATTTTTCTTGTCCTTGAGCAATTAATAATTTTTAATTGGAGGAATTTTCATGCTTATGAAACTCCAAAGTGAAAATCAAATCAAGACATCTCTATGCCCTTACACCTTCTAGAGAAATCATCCTTTCCTCTTCAGGTCTCCTGGATCTTTCCTTTATTTAAAAACCAAAGGTCTTGCCTTCCAGGAGCTGGTAAATATTTTCAGTGTCCTTCTGGCTGCAGGCAGGCATTGGGCTGTTGCTTTGGGCCCCTCAGAAACAAATGTCACAGCCAGGCAAATTCCAAAGCACCCTGTTCTATAAAAATGAATAACAAGCTAAACAAATGTTACAGGCAGGTAGTAATAAAAGAGTTGCTTGGACTGGTGGTGAATCACAAATACAGGTGCAAACAGCTACCTTTTTGTGTTTAAAATATCTAAAAGTTACCCCTAGTTATGTGCTGCCATGTAGCCAGGTGGTGGCCAATACTCAGGACTGAGATAAGGGCAAAAGTCTGTCTTGCGATTCCTCCTTGTCCTGAGTATCCAAACGTTTGTGTGAGCGAAGCCTGTGGGCTAAAGTGGAGTAGCCTTGGCTTTCTAGCAATGAGCTCTGCTAGCTGTAAGCAAGGTTTATCCCAGGCTTCTCTGGGCTTTGAGTCCCCTGACTTGCACTAATACAAATTAGTTGTTTTGAACCCTCTTTAATAGAGCATTCAATATTACATTGGCTTCTATTTTAAATTTATGTCACTTCGATTAAACTGGTTTACTAACATTAGGTATTAATGAGTTTTAGATATTTTTCTTGCATTCAGTATATGCCCTTTTCTTACTGTTCAATTAAAATCCTTTCCAAATGAAGCAAAGGTGACTAAGAGAAAATAATTGAAAGTTTGACTAAGATTTTCTAGAAACAAGGAAACAAGTACTGCATCCTGTTAAAGTCTATTAACATTTCATACCACAAGATGTTCCATCTGCTAATATAAAACATAATAAGATGATGTGTCAGTAGATATATGCTGAAGTTCTTATTCCACTCTCAGTCCATTTTATTTGCATATAAAGTGGCACATTTACACTCAACAATAACTAGTCCTGAAGGAATGATATTTAAGAGGAGAATATAATTAATCTATTCAGGTCATAAACATTTTCTTCAGGGCAATGGGTAACCATCTAAGACAACCTTCATAATCATTCATGGACATTACTAAAATAATTTAGAATGAGCTGGCAAATCTGAGGATAGACAAAACATTGTGATTTCATTCCAAGGACATATTTATGTTTGTCTTATGCAGCTTTTTGAGGATTATATTAATAAAAAATTCCTTTCTCTTTTTTTGTATTTGGCTTTATGTTGGTGCTGCATTCTGTTCCATAGCATGCTTAAATGATGGAGGTATTGTGTTTCCCATCATTTGATGTCGGAGCTCAAAAGGCATACAGGAATTTTGCTATTTTCAAACCCTATATGAAAACTAGTTACAAAGCTCATTAGCAGCTCCAATTATGATAACATGTTTTCAACAGGTCTGCCAAATAAGGCATTTTTCAAATACATTTTCATGCTACTTCATCTTGGGTGTCTTGACACATGTTTTAATAAACTAACTTTTTCAAAATTCTTTGAAAGTTACTGGATTGAAGAGGAAGAAGAGAGGAGGGAATTGGACAGTGTGTAAAGGAACCCTCTAGTTTGCTGGAGTATTTTAGCCCCTTTAGTACCATGCAGGATTCTCCTCTCCTCCTCACTGAGTGTGTTAACTTAAGGTGCAAGTTAATACACTTAAGTGTATTAACTTAAGGGTTCACATTGATAGCAAATTGCATGCAGAGGGAATCAGTACAGCAAGCCAGATTTTTGTTGGCATAAATGAGATCCAAATCTGTTTAATATTTCCCATATTCCAGTTACCACACTTGCTCTAAGAAGCAGTGTTTTGCACTGGGATCTGATTTAAACCTTCTGGCCAATTTCCATAACTCCAGCCACATAGTTCATGGTCATAAACTAATTTGTATTCTTGGAGGCAGGGTCAGAATATCTGTGGTCCACCCAGTGCACTCACTCTCTGAACTGGAAGACAGCTCTGCCACCCTTTGCAGGCTGAGCACATCCTCTCTCTTCTGCTTGGAGGATCTCGCAGACATGAGAACATGTGCTCTTGCAAGGAGGTCTCCCAAAGTTCAGCACAGTCTGCTGCCTCTCACTGTGTGTGACCTCTGAGAATTTCATGTACAAACCCTTCAGTTCAGCTCTGCTGTTGTTGCAGCTTTCAAAATGTGGGTTATTCTCTCCCCGAAAGAGAATGCTCCTGTGCCAAGGTGTACAAGGTTTTGTTATGGGGGATGACAAATGGATTAATAAGCAGACTGTGTGATAAAACATGGGGGAGCCAGTCCTAGCTACCTGAGTTCACATGTGTACTCCTTTTTACATTATAATTTAAAAAAAGTGGAAGCAAAAAGGAAAACAATGCTAAACAGTCACAAAAGCCCACAGTGAATAAAGTTTTTGCTTAAACCACTATGATTTTGTAGCACAAACCCAAGCTTGTGTACTCAGTTCCCTTAAATGCCAGTGCACATTGTTTATGGAGCCCTATGAAATAAATGTTTTACTTTGAAATATTTTTTAAAATTAATTCTATTTTCTTAGTTAAAAAAGGGCCAACACATAATGTTTGATCCCAGAAAGTGAGTAGATTGAGGCACTTCTGAGGCACTGTTATTACCCTATGATGAATTGGCTTAGCACGCACAGGTAAGTCACAGAAAAGTAACAATCACAAGAGTGAATCTGAAATGGCTGGTAATTACTGATCACAGTATAATGCAAACCTTTCATATGTTGATTAACTGTAACTAATTTATGTGAGTTTATCATCTTTCTAATGGATTTTAGATATTTTGTGGATGTAGCTAAAGAAAACAACAGCCCACATTTGCCAGTCAGGGACCACTCAGTTATTGCAGATGCAGCAAGCGATTCAGTCTGGCCTTTAAAGCTCAGATTTGCTTTAATCTCGTGTTCCCAACAAATTCAGGCTGCCAATAGAGCACAGTCAAAGGACCGGCCACAGCAGATGATCAATTTGTCATGCTCTTATTATCACTGCCCTTCCACTTGGAGGGAAGCAGAGTTGGGCTGGAGCCTGGCAGGCAGAGGAGCTGATGGCTGTATCTCTGTGTGGCAAGGCAGATGGGTTGGTGTTAGCGTGTGTATTTTGCTGTGAGTGAGGGAGAAGAAGTGTACGGCCACTCTGAATCACACCATTTTCCCCGAGATTGGGTTTTTAATAGTCAGACATCTAATTGGCCAGACAGACGGCTGCTCAGATGAAAATGAGAAGGCTGCATGGACAGAGCTGCCTCTCTGAAGGCCACACATCTATTTGGGATTTAGGCCTTCTCTGAAAATGTGTTTCTAATTTCGGCATATCAGCGGGAAAGAAATTCTGAGCCTAAGCAGGATGGAGTGAAATGTTTTACTTCACAAATACATATATAGGGTTCATGCTCTTGAGGTTTAGCGGCTTTTAAAAATGTAATCACATTTATCCTGTGAGCTCTTCAGGTTCTCTCACTCTTCATTTCCCACTGACACCTGCACAGCTATCTCGCCAGGCGCAGGACGACGCGCGCCCGGTGCCTCCCCCCGAGCAGGTGTGCAGCCCCGATAGGGCCAATGTCGGTCAGCAGAGGGCCTCTCACCGCCTCCCCCTCTCTCTGCTCTGGCCTCTGCGATGGGTTTTTACCTTCCTGAGGAAAAAACGAGCCCTCGGTGCGAACACGGTGGCGTGGATTGCAGGAAGCAAATGGCAGAGCTGGCAAGGAGAAGGGAACAGGATTTTCCGTTGGCTCCGTCTCTGCAAATTTCCCCCAGGATAAAGTGAGCTGCAGCAGCGGTAAAAGCCGCTGCAGCTGGAGTAATGCTGTGGAAGGAGGTTTTCTGTCTGGGGTGTGACAGGAGAGGCACGGCCTGCAGAAAATCAATGAGGAGGCGATTGGGAGCAGTGAGCTGTTCCTACAAAGCGCAAACTTTTCAATCACCATTGTGGGCAGATAATAAGAATCTTTTCATTTACACTGTAGAAACCTGTTCCAGGCAGCAGCAGAGGTGTAATAATGGACTTTGCTTCTGGAATTGACAGTGGGGGATTTGAGGTAATCTTCAAGCAAATACTGGTCTCTGTGATTTCCCCCCTTATTTTATGAAAGGTCACATTTCTTTCCTGAAACCTGAGTCCTGTTTGAGCTTCCTGGAATCTTGAGCTTTCAGTGAAAGAGCTGCATGGAACCAGTGCCTAAAACCCAAACCTACCCCACACCATTGGCAGTGGCAAAGCTTATAGAAATGGGAGCTTATAGGAATGAGCCCCCTCCTCTTTGGCAGCCCCAGCTCCCTCAGTGGCAGCAGCACAGGCAGACCTTGCTGCTGTATTACTGTTCACCCTGTTCTTGTCCTGGGGGAAGGAGACAGCAGTGCACTGGTGACTTATAATGAACAGAAATGTTTAAATGCTTAGATAAAAGGTAAGATTCAGCTGGATTCAGTGCTGCCTTTTAAATATCATAAACCCTGAGAGAAGTTGAATGGCTCTTTAAGGAAGTTGGGAATTTCTCACAGTCCTGCAGTAAAATTTGCCTGTTCTTTTGAAAGACCTGTAGTCAGTACTACCAGAAAAGGGATCCTGGCTTTTCCAGCTCTGTCCTCTCTTCATCACTGTCTTTTGTGCATTTTCGTTTAAAGAGATGGGAAGAGATCATCTGGCACAAAATACTTAGGGAATGTAGGAAGATGGAAGACTGTCAGGTTATTCTGCTTGGAAGACTGGGGACAGCCCAAGATTAAAAGCCTTTCAGAAGAGGTCAGCTGTGAAGGGTGTGCTCACTTGTAACGGGGTTCTCTTGAGAAATTTAAAGTCCCTCCCGAGACCTTGCTGATCTGCCTTCAGTGTTTCCTCCTGAATGCCTGCACTTTATTATCTGCTATGAAGCTCCCAGGGCTCCCAGTGAAATTTGTTCAACTGTTTGCAATCACCCCAACCCGCCTGCCCATCCCCATGAAGTCATGCACAAAAACTGCAGGATGTCAAATGTCCTTGGCATTTCTTCATTGCCTCTGGAGCCCAGGATCCCTCTGCTAGCCCTCACCCAAGCCCAGGCTTATTTATGACTTACTACTAGAGCAACGTGGTTTTTATTAAGTAAAAGCCCAGGGGACCAGTTTTAAAATGAAACCAAAAAAATGCACAGGAGCCTAAATATCTATCATTTTTTGTAACATGCAAGGCTCTCCAGCAAATCATAATACGATTGATATGTTGCACAATTTATGATACAGCCTAATCATGTCAAGATGGCTAAAATAGGCTGTTAGTTCATTTGTAGCCTTTCCTGCCTTGTCAAGCACCTAATACATTTGCTTTAACTATAATAAGGCCAAAATGGATAGTTATTTGAAAATGGAACCACTTTTATTCAAAACATTCTTGGTAAAGTAGATATTTTGAAATCCTTATGGTCCAGATGAATTGCAAGGCTATTGCTGGTGGTCCTGCTGTTTCAAACACATTACTTTTAGTGGAGTAAATGACCAAAATTTCCATCAAGCAAAACAGAAATTAGGTATCTTGTCAGTTAAATAGTTATTATATATTTTAAACATAAGGGTTTATTGCATGTTAATATTCAACCTAACACTAACAGCCATCAGGATGAAACAGACATTCTCAGTACTTGGCTTTTGGCTTATATGCCTCAAATGTCACAAGAAGACTTACATTTCTAACTACTGTGGCAATAAAATCTGCTTAAAACAAAGAAGATCAGAGATATATCCAAAACTGAAAGACTGAAAGTTTTAGGAAATCAAGTATTCCTTTAGAAAACACTGTTGAGTCCTGATCTTACAACTGATTGCACATAGTTGTGTTTCTGTTCCTGCAGTTTTTTGGCAATGTGGGACAAGAATTTGCCTGCAGGGACTGAAAATGGCCCTAAAATTGCAGTCATCTCGAATTTCTGTGTTCCCTTAACTCCCTCCTACTTACACAGTCATTACCATGAAAGAAATAAGGTTTTAATCTCAAGGAAGTGACCATTCCATAATTCCAAAGTTTAATTATCTGACTGGAGATGCCCTTGTAAGCCCTGTCTTTTGCAACCTATAGAAGAAACAGAAAATCAGATTAATTAAAAATGTTCCAAGTTGCTATTCCCAGACTAAAATCTTCAGTATCAGTTATGCAAAATCCATGTGCGCTTTTTTTTTTTTTTGGGGGGGGGGTGTCTGTAAAATTACAGATGTACACAAATTCATGTATTTGCAAATACTCAACTGCATCACAAAATAACGAGATTACTTATTATAATGTAAGGATTTCTGAAAACTGATGGAAAAAAAAGAAGACCCTAACATTTAGTTTGTATTACATATTTGAATAATATAAATCATCTAACAGTTGTCCCCCAGGGACATATTGTTGTTGTTGGGGGGCTGGTTGATTGCTGTGGCAGTTTCCAACAGGTTTCCTATCAAGCTGCTCCTAAGCAAATAAAAAAGGTATAGGGAAGAAGGTTAGGTAAGGAAGAGCCTTTATATTTGCTGCACCAGCTTGCTTTTAACTTTGGTAATAACACACTACACCTGTGCTTGTCACCATGTGAAGATGGTGTTGTGTTGGCATTGCAGCACCTGCATTTAATTCAAATTCTAACCAGATTCACTGAGTGGAAAGGCTGTATAAAATAATGCAGCTGCAGCCCAGGCTGGTTACTCTTACAGGCATGAGGCTGTATTTTGCTTTACATTGCTGGAGTTGTCTTGACTTCTGGATAGTAAATTACAAACATTTTACTGCAATGACATTGTCATTTGTAAACCAGCAGAAATGTTCTAAACAATGTCCAGCATGATGGGAAGGTTTGAGGTTAAGCACCCACTTATTTTTAATAGGTTTATTTATTTCATTCAGCCCCTACAAGCTATCGTTGACACTGGACCATTGCTTTTAATTGCCTCACTTAAACAGCACATTTTGAAGCCTGCAATTGTTTATTGGGTTTATGATCATTAACACATTGGTTGTACAACTAATATCAAGAAATTATTTCTATTTTACGCCCCTTGAATTTTCAGCCTGGCAGGTGCTTGAACAATAAGTAACACTCAAGTGAGCTGTCCCATGGAAGACAAATCTTCACAGTCAGTTTTCTTACGCAGTGCAGAGGCAGAGAAAGCTGCAGAGTCACTGCCCTTTAATGTGGGCTGGCAGGAGCCCAGCTGGTCCTGACACGTGTCACAACACATAGACCCAGCACATATACAGGAGGCAGCCCCAGTGATCGTGGTTGGCCAGCACTGAAAAAGGCAATGGCCTCCTTATGTTCTGTCTGTGCATCTGTTCTTGGCATGAAGGTGTGTTTAGCTCCCTACAGAAAGGGAGAGGATGAACATGTTTCCATGTGCTGCTCTGTGACACAGTGGCCCCTTTCAAGACAATCCTGTTTTCTTCAGTGACATCTATTCTCGCACAAGCCTATATATAAACTTGCCTTCATTTCGATATACAAACTCTATTTCTTTTGTTTTGCCTAAAGGAGAACAGGTTCCTTTAAACAGAAAGACCTGTTTGCAACACCTTGGGTAAACTCTATGCTTAAAAATTCCTACAAAATACACTGAGATGATATAAAATTTTTCATTGCAAAGGAAAAGTCCTTGACATTCTGTATCAGGTCTAAAACACATGCAGGCTGCCAGCTGCAGACCTGCATCCATCAGGGAACACTTGTGCTGGATTGCACAGCCACTGAATTATGTCACTCCAGTGTTCTGCTGAATTTTTTTCCCTTCTTGTTATTAGGCCACTCTGTTGACATCTATAACTTTGTGAGTGTGCTCATTTGAGTCCCCAGTCTCATTCCTTATGGCCATTATGAGGGGTAATTTAGCAGTGTGTACAAAGCGAACTGGTGCAATAAGTTCTCTAAGTTGGGGGCAGTGGGGTATTGACTTGGGAGACTATTACCCTGAACCTGGTAACAGAAGTCTGACAGACACCAGCAGCAGGTTCTTGTCAAGCAGTGTGGAGCATGGAGAGCCACAGGGATGCAACTTATCCATGACTTGTGTTCCCCCTGAAACTGGGGGAAATTAACCTTCAATAGAACCACCATGAAATTTGTGCTGATATTTGACCTGTATTGGGCAGTCAGGTAACAGTAGGCGTGGTATAAAATCCTTCAATAAATTTGTCTTTGGTGGCATAATGTTTCCCTATTCTTTCATTTCTCACTCCCTTTGCAGCCTGCTTGTTTCCATGTATGCAGAAGAGAAGAATTTATGACATGAGACTGAAATCAAAATCTCATCAAAGCTCATGCACTCAGTGGCTTTGGTACCTCAAACCACTAAATATTTATCAAATAACACTGTGACATGGCTTTTTGTCCTTTTGGTTAGTCATTATTACTACAAGGAAAGTTCTGGTAAGAAGTCTCAGATTTTCTGATGAACCAAGATTTATAAAGTAATTTAGAGATGTTAAGAACTATATAAATTCTAAGTGTTATTATTCATGAGTAATCAGCCGAACAATTAGCATAAAGGATGGCAGTCCTCTTACTTGCACTTTTGATGTTAAATGAAGAGAGACCAATAATACATAATGAATGAAGATAAAGCCAAATGAATTTCTGAATTTTGTTTGTAGATGAGTACATACATCAAACGGCCATCTGCCCTTAGAGAAAGGATTAGTGGTGTGCTACCATTTTTGTTCACAGCTGACAAAAGAAGGAAAATACAGTATTTCTCTTCTGTAGTGTCCAGTACAAATCAGTTGTAGATATGACTGTGATACCAGTTGTGACTCAACATTAGAAGGGCATGACAAGTTAGAAAGCTGAGAATACAAAATGCTATTTCAAGAGCCATCGTGAGCCTCATGAACTTTCATGGGCCATACTGAAATGACTGTGATTCTCTGATCAAAGTGGGTGTAATAATGACTCTGGAATTAAAAGTCAGTTTTTACAGCGTGTTTTAAGAAAAGAGAAACAGAAGAGAAATGAAATGACTGAAATGAAATGAAAATACATCCATATGCTATGGATTTTGGCAGCTCAGATCCAAAATGATTTGGAAAGGAAGAACCTAGCCTGGTGTTTATATTATCACTGAATCTTTTGGTGCATCTCAGCAAAGACCATATGCTGTATCACAGCTTAGTAAAGATTTTATAGGTCAAGCTGTTAAATACCAATTTAGTTCATAGGCTGCAATTTTGAACAGTTACCTATGCATATGCCAGTGTTTGAATTTACTCAAATACTAAATGCCCTTGTTTCTAGCAGATCACATGAAGGAAACCATATAGTTCATTATGCAATATTCCTTCTTTGCCTCAGATAAATCCTTGTCCAGCAAGAACTGGTGTATTTGGGAAAGTACATGCGACACCATATACACTCCAAATAGAATTTGGGATTTATTGGTTTTTGTTTTTGTTTTTTTTTTTTTTTAACAGCACAAATAGTATGGTTTTTTGTACAGTTTTCCTTGCATATTTTGGTGTTCTATATACACATTTAAATACTAAGCTGCAGTACACTATGGATGCTGCACACTGTGTAGTGGGTAATACATGTCACCTTCAGCCTTCAGAACTGGAGAAGGATTCAGGTCCTTTCTGAATCCTGCCAAACACTATCAGCAAGTAAACATGGTTTTTATCTCCACCTCTGATAGCATTTCAACAGTACAGCTGATAGGTGACTAGTCCTCAGCTGCTGTTGGAGGAGCAGCCTTCACACTGTATCTAAAGGGGGGAAGATGGTTCACTTATGATGTGAATATATGATCTGAATCTCTCTACTCAATGTGAGCTTGCATAGGGACACAATTTCCCTGATGTGTATTCACTGAAAATTCGTGTGGTTTTGTTAGGATATAGAAGATGGCAAAAGTATAATTATTACCTGAGTAAACACAGAGAAAAATGCTAGACCTTTGTGGTCCATCCAACATGGTTAACATAAGACAGATCCTTAGAAAATGCCTATAAATAGACCGTTCTGTAGTAGTGTGGTCACATTTAATTCTTTATATGAAGAAATGGCTTTCCCACATGCACTTGCATGCTTTGTTAGAAGTGAGAATATGTCTAAAGGTATATTTTCACCCGAGACACCACAGTTACATAGACAGTGTCTCCTAAATGTGTATGTGACCCCTATTTCAAATATTAAGCAACTGTTTAACTTATATTAGGGAAAATAATTCTTCTTGATTGTTGTTATTGTTATTGGCTGGGATCATATGGTAGTAAGAATTGAGAACCCTTTTCTTTTATTACTGAAACGATGCCTGGCACTGAGGAGGCTGATCCTTTCCCCAGAACTGATTTGAGATCCTCTTCCTTAGATCTTTGGATGCTGATAAGTAGTGCTAGAAACTTGGTGAAGGGACTCGAGCACAAGTCCTATGAAGAGAGGCTGAGGGAGCTGGGGTTGTTTAGCTTGGAGAAGAGGAGGCTTAGAGGTGACCTAATCACACTCTATAACTACCTGAAGGGAAGTTATAACCAGGTAGGGGTTGGTCTCTTCTCCCAGGCAGTCAGTGATCGGGCAAGAGGGCACGGGCTTAAGCTCTGCCAAGGGAAATTTAAGTTAGATATTAGAAAAAAAATTCTTTACAGAGAGAGTAATCAGGCATTGGAATGGCCTGCCCAGAGAGGTGGTGGATTCACCATCCCTCAAGGTTTTTAAACAGAGATTGGACGTGGCACTGAGTGCCATGATCTAGTAAAGGACTGAATTTGGACCAAGGGTTGGACTTGATGATCTCCAAGGTCTTTTCCAACCCGATCGATTCTATGATTCTATGATTCTTTTCATACTTGGAAAATTATTAAGTGGAAGATTAATTTTTTTTCTTAAATTCAGTCATATTTCTGCTCTTTTTCCTTCAAGTGTTTATATAAATTTTCTTCATTTCTGTGTCAAAAAAATAATATCTAAATAACAATAGACTCATGAGAAACAAACTTTGCATATTAAAAACTACTGTCTCTTAGCAAGCACCTACACATCCTTCCATGTGTTTGTACATATACACATGCAGATAGACACAGTTTGTGGCTTTGGTTCTTTCATTGCTTTTGGCCAGCTGCAAATGCTTTATTTCCCATTTTGATTTTGAGACATTTTCTGTTTGATAACAAGAGATTGCACAGAGAAATAGCACCTGTCAGTGTGCAAATAAAATACCTGTCCCTTTGTCAGACAGGTTTACGGTCACATAAAAACACACAAAAGGAATGAAAACAGTGGCAGAAATGCAGGGCAGTCATGAATCTGGTTTCAGTAAAGCTGAAAAGTATTAACTGACTCCTGGAGTAAGGGGGGAGAAGGAGAACATGATGTTTTGAGATGTCCTGTGCAGGAGCTGGCAGCACATTGTTCCCTTTTACTTTCCAGTGATTAGACACAGTTACAGGGAAGGCACTCAGGTTTAGCATCTTCCCCTGTGCTAAACAGGCTCTGAAGGTGACACCCAGGGGGATCCCAGCTGGGATTCCAAAGGGCCTAACCATTTTCACTGGCACAGAGCAGGATGTTTATATTTTTAAGCTCCAAAGCTCTATACAAATAGACCGAAGATTTAGTGAAGACACAATAATTGCTTTCCTTTTAACAGCAGGTGACGTATTTCCCACTGAGAAAAATATAATCCTGCTGCTTTTAGTCATAACATGAGCAACAGGAGAAAAATAGGCGAGAAGGTGGGAAATGTCACCAGTTGTGTCATGGAAAAGATGTTTGCAGGCATGAGCAAGCCTCTAAGTCCACAAAATTAAAGCACTAATTGACAGGTGAAATTTTCCAAGCTCGAAGAATGGTGTGAACTCTTTACTGTTCCTTTTCCTTGCTGTTTTTGCCCTGGGTAGCACATATGGACTGAGCAGGGAGAATTTCTGTGTGCCTCAAGCAGTGTGAGAACAAACAGCAGCTCCATGGGCTGGTCCAGAGACAGAGTGGGCACAGAAAGGGCTTTGATGCCACTCTTCACATTTAGCAATGGAGACACATGCTGTTCTACCAGCTTAATTGATGGTAAGAGTATTATATCTCTCCTACTGAATACCTGATAGTGATATCACACTGCATCCCTTTCTCTGATGTTGTTCATATGGACCCTGAACACACAGTTCATTTCAAAGCTCATTCCTACCTTCAGCCTCAGTTAGACTGCGGTTTTTCTCTGACCCTGGGCTGGCCAGTGGTATAGCTGAGCTCCACATCTGGCTGTCTCTCTGGGAGTTAACACAGGGTGATGAAAAGAATAATGTAAATTGGTGGTAGAAATTGTGAAATCCAGCCCAGTATGGTGCTCAGGTGTCACTGGAGTTGCAATGCTATCCACTGGAAAACAGCTTGTTTGGTCAACTTTCCCAAAGCTTTGAGGGGATGAAAACAAACCTTGTGAAACTAATTAATGCTCCCATATTTTAGGTTAGTAAATACTTCTGGAATTTGCAGTCATGTTCAAGAACTTCCTCTTGATAGATGTTAATATCTGTCTCATATCTTTGGTGTGCATAACCATTTTCAGATAAAGCAGTTAGAGCATATCAGTGCTATAAATTAAAGATTAGATGAGGAGGAAATCCTTAGATCCTCCAGGGCAATAGTACATCTCCACATTATTCCATTTCCAAGCTACATTTACCATGTACTATATCTATTAAGAGTTGAATGCTGCCTATTTTAAAACAAAGGTTTTCCCCAAGTAACACTAATCATGGCCAAATGAATAACTATTGATTAGTGGAAAGCAGAAAACTCTGCCATGATTAATAACTTAGTATTGGATTTGAAAGAAGAAGCTCTAATCAGGACCGTTTAGGAGACAAATAATCTAAAGGGCTTTTTCATCAAAATTCAAAAGATAAAACAATTCAGTATGGCTTGAGATCTATCAGCTGATACATATTAGCACAGGCAGTGCAATCTGCCAAGGCAGCAAAAAATCACTTGTGTCTGAGATGTTGCTGGAGCTGACTGTGTGACTCTCTTATGGAAAGGGCCCCTCCAGTTTTCAATGCCATTAGATTAAGTCACTGGATCTGCACTAAATACACACTTTTTGAATTAGGTTATTGTTTGTGTACGTGTGTGTGTGTGTGTGAGAATATATAATGCACATACACACTTGGGATGTTTTGGATGTCATGTTAGGGAGATGGATGTAATCAGGCTGCAGGGCTGGAAGGACTGGGGACACCTTGCCATGGTCTTTCCAGAATGACTCAGGGAACAGGATTTATTCAGTGACTCAGTTTCCCCCAGGATGGAGATCATCTGATAATACCTGTGAACTGCTTAATTTTTCTGGCATTGCAGGAGAGACTGAAAAGTTTTGCAGCCTGAAACAGCAGACTCGTTTGCCTTGTCTTAATCCTCCTGTGCACCATATTTACTTTGTGGCTAGACAGATACTCTCATATTCAGCATGTCCTTCTGGCCCCAGGCATCTGATGTGTGAATGCAAACTAATACAAGGGGGAATTCAGCTACCCACATAAGTGATTGTGTCTTTCAAATATGTACAGAGGAAGGGTTTTTTTGCCTTATGTGCTATGAATGCAAGTATCAAAGGAAAGGAATTTATATGCTGGGCTTCCTCACCCTCCCCCTCTCAGAAAAAGAAAAGTAAAGCTGGTTGGATACACAGGAAGGAATGAGGAGACAAATTTGAAAATTTACCAAAGGTCTAGAGCCATTTCAGAAATTTCCAGGGAAGCAGAATGAGCACACTCTCATTAAACTCTCGTTAGGTGGCTATCTACATCTTCAGCTGTTTAGATGGCCTGAAGTTGTGTCAGGGCAGGTTTAGGTGGGATATTAAGAAAAGCTCCTTCCCCCAGAGGGTAGCTGGGCACTGAAACAGGCTCCCCAGGGAAGTGGTCACAGCACCAAGCCTGGCAGAGGCCAAGAGGTGTTTGCACAGTGTTCTCAGGCACGTGGTGTGACTCAGGGAGGGTCCTGTGCGGGGCCAGTAGTTGGACTTGTAGGTCCCTTCCAACTCAACACATTCTGTGATCTACCCCCGTGCTGTTTTGATTGCTTTGTGATTTGTGCTTCTCCTCTCAACAGCTGGAGTGACACAGGCAAATGTGGCTGGACTGAAAGACCCAGGCCACACCAAGCCCTGACATGTATTTGTTTATGTAAGCACTGCAGGGTTAGGCATCATCTGAAATCCTACTCTGAGCATCCTCATCAGGAGAGACCACAGCCAGAGAACTGATTGGGATGCCAGGCCTAGGGTGCTAGCCATATCCCAGGGATGGAGGTGGCCTTCTCTTTAAGGCCCTATTCCTTCACTGCTACCACAAAAACCTTTTGGTGGAACACTTTTCTAAAGGGTGCTTGGAAGAAAGGGAGGTTATACAAGAGAAATGGCCCTGCTCTCCAGCAAAACTTTTGAGTGCTTCCCTAGAAGTCTTCAATCCTGAAGGGTTGAGGCACCTTCCTGCTCAGAGCATTTGCTGTGCCTTCAGTGTGTCCCTGTCTCCACATCCAAACATATGACCATCCCATGTGACCAGGGGATAGTACTATTGTGTACTGTGTTTGATACCCAGGCAGAAAAAGCTGGAATGGAGAAGAGGAGGCAGGTTGTTACGCAGTGTAAGGGCTTTTTCTTCAAGAGGGAAATTGCAGAAGTACATATTTATACAAAAGTAAATCAAACGCTTTGTACTGATTAGCTTGCTTTTGTTCTTAAAGCTTTGGTAGGTGATTTATGAAAAGTGTTATTTCTTTTTCTCAGGCATATGAAAAGAAGCAAATTAACTTACTACATTATGTGGACAGTCAAAAGAAGAGTTAAATGGAGCATACGGCTTTCCCTTAAAACATTAATTTTCTTGTGTGTCTTTAATTTCCTTCATACTAAAATGTTCACAATAGCCACTGGGTATTACGGTATGAAAGATAAATTAGATCATTCCTGTTAGATGTAAATCCTCTCCTAGACTTGTCATCAGGATATGATTATTGCAAATTTTTCTATACACGTGAAATGCCAATCCCTGGGCACATTTCCTATTGGAAAACAAGAGATTTTCAGAGTCTTTTCATTTAAATACTGTCAAGTTGATGGCTACAGAAATGCTTTTTAAATGAATGATTAAGGACTGTATCTAAAGTTTGGAAATTGGTTTTTCTCCCCTGAATAAGTTTAATCCTGGAGCACGAATGAGACCTGCAGATGCTCAGCAGTTCTCACAGCAAAGGCACACAGCATTCCTTGGGCACAGCTCAGTGGGTGCAGCGGGTCAGTTTTCTGACTGCCTCGGTGTCTGTAGCACCTGAAAACCAAACTTACCTGGCAGGCTTCTCTTTATGTAGGAAGTGGGAGCTGAGAAATCCCTATCAGTTCTGCAGATGTGCCCAGGTGGGAGGGGGACACCTGGGAGCCCTGTCCCACTGTACATACACCTGTGAGAGGCTCTGTCAGGCACAGCCTTCAACACTAATCAACCTTTTCAATAATAATACCCTTCAAGGGCATGTTAGTGTAGATGATGAAGATTTGAGATGAAAAGAAGCACTTTCTGGTCTGGAACGTCTCTTAGCTTGTAAAGTTTACTGAAGTTGGTGGGTTTTTTTCTCCTGTGATTTAATATATGCTCAATATTTTCAATCTAACATTCTGAGCCTTATGGAAACTAATCTAAATCATCAGCTTTTGTGAGGATCATACAATAAATTGTCTGTGATTCATTTATGGAGCACCTACACAGTTTAGATGCAGTATTTCAGCCCTTCTGTTGTATATCAATTATTACCACCAGTTTTGAATGCTCAAAAACATGAGATGCTTAACAAATGCTAAATAACAGCGAGAGGTCAGTATGTACTGGGGTGTTTTTGTAAAATAAATAAACACTATCTGCAAATTCTTTTTTAAAACCAGTGTTTGAAAATCTTTTGGTCCAATTACTCTAAAAAGCACACATTAACAGTAGAGAGGAAAACCTTATTAATTTGTGTTTCTCATCTGTCTTTGTTTTGGACTGTCATGCCCTCAGTTAATTCCATCAAGGTCAGCACGATTCCAGCTGAATGTGACCCATAACACCCTTACACGCTGGAAACAGGATGTCACCCTCATGTGAAAAAAAGGCTTTTAGATCCAGGATTGATATGTGGGGGTTTCTTAATTTGTCCTCTGTGTCTCAGAACAGCGAGAGCCAAGGCTTCTGCAGGAAATTATGTCTATGACTCTGGTTCCCAAGAGAGACACACTGTCTAAACATCCAAAAGTCGGCAGTAGAGCAGCGGGTACACTAACAGGACTCATCATTTGTTGCCATAGATTTTTCAGCTGATGATTATAAAGATCTTTAAAATGTAATTTCGTTAAATATTGCGAATAACTTTTCCAGTAAGCTGCAGTTAGTGACAAAATTGTATTACCAGAAATATAAAGGTTTATGCTTATACTCCCACTGTTAATTCACATTAAGTTCCCCGTGGATTGAAAGATTCATGTGTAAGAAACAAGGACAGCTAAGTATATCACTTTCTATTTCACACATAAAATTAAGGGCATTTTTAAAGTTACATTTTTGAATGCTAACTGGCAAGATAGTGTATAAAACAAAAAGCTATAATGTAATCTGAATTGTCACTATATATCCTGCATAGCAGCTGACAATGAATATTTATCTAAGCAAGTATTTTCAAGCCTTTCATGCTACAGTTTGTGTTTGTTTCAGTCTGATTTGAATAAACAGAATGTTTTGCAATAACTGTAACTAATATCTCTAGGCACATAACATTTGAGATGGGTCTGCAATTCAGTGCTGCAATATTTGACTGCAGAGACATGATTAGCATTAACCAGTAGCTAAATTACAGCTTTGATTTCACTGGTACCACATAGTACCCATGAATTCTATAATGTTGAATGAAACCAAAGGTTCACCTTAATTTTTATAAAAAGGAAACAGATTCTCTTTAAACTGAGCAGTGTCACTGTATTTATTTAGCAGCTACTGTCCATGGCATGCTGGAGTCACGAGTGTTCAGGAGACAAGCCATCAGCAGTGCATCAGATCACTTGCAAAAGCACAAGAAATAATGACTATTAATACGATTGTTATATATGGGAATTGAAGGGAGAGTTTTTCTTTGCAGTGTAAGCAAAGAGTAAAAACTACCAATTTCTATTTTATGGAAGTCTTTACATTAGGCTCAGTTACTCCTAAACTCAACATTTGGCATCCATATTCACCCAAGTGCATCATTTCTGGCTGCAGGTCAGTAAAGGCTGTCCCCCAAGATCCCTTCTCTGTGCCTCACAGCTCTGCTGGGAACATGGCTCTAGCTCTAGCTCTTGGATTTCCATCACAGGAACCTTTTATCCTCCCCTCCTCTGCTGGTGCACAGCTCTTTCTGGCTTTCAGAAGAGCACAGAGGCTGCTGCACGGTGCCTGTCACTGAGGCAAACCGGAGAGGTGGAACACTGCTCTCGCATAGAAACCCCTGCTGCAGGGACCTGCACCTGAGCCAACACTCTGTGCTGCCTCTGGGCACCTCCCATTGAGTCCATGTGTGTGCTAATCCTGCCAATACAAATTGCCACTGTCCTAGACTGGTGTCTATGGCTCTAAGTGTTTATGCATTAGTGGGGATAATGGGGTTGGAATTGCAACCCAGCAAGAAATCGTCCTTGCAGTGGCTTTTGTGCTTTCTGTTCCACCCAGAATTTACTGGGAATTAGTGGCCATAACTAAAGACACTGCTTTGGCTTAAGAGTTTAACAGGCCTACACAACATAAGTGTATGCTGTTCGCTGACACAAATGTTCCAGTTCTTGCTTCTTTTCTGGGACTTTACTGAGCTCTCTGCTTATAGCTTACCATTACAGCAAAACATTTTCCTTCCACTAAATCCACTTTCACTACTAAATCCCTACACCACACACTAAAAATTTATCTCCAACTAGTATCACGTGACACTGTCTGGCCTACACACCACTTAGGAAATGCCAAACTTCTTATGATTAATCCCCTGGCCCAGAAAATCAGGGTCCATTTTGTGAGGGACTGGGAGCTCATCTTATAAGCAGCGACAGTCGGTGGTTGTCAGAGAAACAGCAGTTGGGATCAGAGTTCCTCATGGGAAACATACTTTGCAAAACTGTCTGGGAAGGTCAGCTTCCTCCCATATTGAACTGAGTGTTATCTACAACAAAATATATTGAATGTTGTAGAGGGTTTTTTTAATTTTCTTACCTTCCTATGAGCAGGCCCAGTTCTGCCGCATTTATGAATGCTTTTGTTTTCTTGGATATCTCGTGGAAATTAGTGGGAATTTTGGTTGAAGAAAAAGTGTGATTTGGGCAACAGTTTCCAACTGATTCATGCCTTAGACTCCATTGTCTCCTACAATCAGTCAATACCCAAAGCTGAATGTGCTGCAAGCCCTGGTAATGACAGTGACAATAAATGTGCTTGAGGCAGACCACGACAGAGCTCCCTGTGAGCACAGCTCCTGCTTTGTTGTAATAAACTATGAAAATGCAGAGGTGTACTTGTGTGTTAGCTTCTGATCCATTTCTTTTTTTTCTCTGTGCAAACACAGAGCGAAAAAGCAAACCAATGAACAGGGGATATTTAAGACTATATTTATTTGCATGTTCCATCATTTTTCTGTGTGTTTATGTTTATGTATCATGCAGAAGAGGTGGATGGATGTAAGTAGTTCCACTAAATTCACCATACAAGGCAGAGACAGAGTGCTGGAAGTGACTTCTGACATTTCCTGAGCAATGCTACCTTATTCACTTGGCAATAATTTTTTCTTGACTATAGATAGGTGTGTGTGAGACATTGCAAACAGAGCTGTTGACATAGAGATTAATTTTCAAAATGTGCTATAAGAAGTTTCCTCTTCTGTATGAAAAAGTTTGTGGCTAGAGCAGAGTGTGGTGGCAGGTGGGCAAAAGAGGGATGGTAGGACAAAGCAAAACCCACATGGAAAAGGGATTCTAGCCTTTGGTGCAGTACATCACCTTCTCTCTGCTCACCTCCAGATTCCCTGTTTTCCATCCACACAAACCCTAAAGGACTGGTCATTTGGGTTTTGCTAAACCCCATGTTACCCTTGTTCTTAGAGCAGGAGTTGGAAGCTGGAAATCCTCAGAGCTTTTTCTCACCTTGTTTTCTCCACTAATGCTTGGACATATTTTGGGATTGTCAGATTGGTATGTCTATAGCATTGTGTTGGACTTTTAACCTTGCATTCACATATTTTATATATGTGAAGGCAGCCTACAAGAAAGGTGGAGATGCAATTTTTATGAGAGCATGTAGTGACAGGGCAAGGGGGAATGGATTCAAACTGAAAGAGAGTAGGTTGAGAATAGCTATTAGGAGGCACTGGAACAAGTTGCCCAGAGAAGCTGTGGATGCCCCACCCCTGCATGTGTTCAAGGCCAGGCTGGATGCAGCTCTGAGCAACCTGGTCTAGTGAAAGGTGTCCCTGTCCATGGCAGTGGGGTTTTGGAATGATATGGTCTTAAAGGTCTCTTCCAAACTAGGCCATTATACGATTCTGTGATATATAGCGTATATTTTCTTTTTTTCCCCCCTTGATCTTTTAATGATGGAACAAATGAGGATCTACTGCTTTTTTCATTTAGGTTGTTTTTAAGCATAAAAAAAACCATATGAAGATAGGCTTGATTTGTGGGTATGTACATTGTTCCTCATCAGAAGTTGCCAGTAAAAATGTGAGGACAAGTGAGAACAAAGCAATTAAAAAAAATGGTAGAGAAAACTTCAGGCCCTGAGGTGTTTGTTGTTGGATGGATGACAGTGGTTATTCCAGTTAAAAAGTCTGATACATTCTGAGAATGAAGCATCTTTATCTGTGAATCCCAAATGTCTGTAATAACTTCAGAATTCAATTTCCACAACTCTGCAATAGATCCTATGAATGTTTTTCTATCCTGGTTATAACTCTCTGTCTTCTTTAGACAGTGGGAGTCACATGCAAGTACCATATGTCTACGTAAGTCAAATGCCTCCCATCAGCAGTTCTTCCATGTGTTGTGGTTAATTTATATTCACAAAAAAAAACATCACAGAAATGACTCAGAAATTGTAATTACTTGGTAATGTCAAAAATTGATTAATTAAATGCTCCAGTGTTTACTTTGCATTTTTATGGCTGGTAACATTTCTGGGCATTTTCGTACAGCATCCGTGTCTTTGCTGGGTGAAGTTTATTAATGTAAATTGGATTTGACATAAACAAGACTACAGCTAATTATTTCATGTAAATATACACACTGTGTAGCAGCAAACTCATAAAATCTGCACATCTCCTAGTACTCTCCTTTTTTTAAACCCTAAATGTCTGGTTTAGCTATTGCAAATTCCTGTTGCCCTAAATAACACTGTTGCCTTTCCATTTGTGGAATTGCTGGGCTATAAACATTTGTGTCACTCTGACACCTCCTTAACTCACACATGGCCATCAATAACTTCAAACAGCCAGGAACTGTCACACCTACCACTGTGCTAAGCTTCACTCTGTTTGTTTTGTATTTCACTGTACAGAAGGTTTCATACTCAGTGAGGACAAGAACTTTCCATGGGCTCCAGTAAATGGGAGAGCAGCCCTAGACCTGCCCTGGAGACACCATCAGGGTGCTCTGGTACAACAAGCTGGTCCATATTCATTCCTCTTCTTGGCAATAAGGCAGGTTTTTCCAATTTCCTTCTGAAATCTCAGCCTTTATGGAGACTGTTCTGGCCTCAAAGGCAAATCAAGGACATCCACCTGTGGATGCTGCAGGGGACACTTCCTCTTACATATAGCTGAGAAGAAGTTATTAATGGGTATTAAAATCTCCATGACTTAGGGGATGACTAATGAATGCAAACTTTCTTGCTATGATATCATCTTTCTCTATTTCAAGACGATTCTAATAAATTCCGGATAATGCTTTGTATTCGCTTTTACTGATTTATACTTTTGGGGAATGAAAATCAGCTAAAAATAGCACAGATTTGCCTGTTGGACAAAATGTCCAGTTCATTTTTCTTACACAGCCAAACAGAATAATTTGCATTTAGTAGAAATTACAAACTTCCCATAGCCTACTAATTGCATAGAGACTTTTAGGCCCAAGGAATGCTAAATTTTTTGAGTAAAAGTCACTTGTACAAAAAAATTCTGTTTATTCATAACTATCCAGGCCAGTCTAGTATCTGGAAATCCGAATGGTGGTTCTTGCCAAAGAAAGTGAGAAAAACCTCTGTGAATGCAGGGAAGAGCCCTTGCAGAGTAGTGGCCCACACATCTTTCCTGCCTGACTGAGCCACGAGATTTGCTGGTAGAAAATATCCTGTTGGAAAACAGTTTTATAAGCTGATGGAAAACAGCATAAAACTACAGCACTCTCTCTCCCCATTCTCTTGCCCCTGTGGGAAGAACATGAACATCAGGTGTCACTGAGTAGTTGGGGTACCCATGTTCTTATACCAGAGCCTGAACTTCCTTAGGGAGGGCAAAAACTCCAATGCAGCCTGGCTCTGTATGCCAGCTGATCTGGACAGCATTCCTCTGGGAAATATCCCTGGCTCCCTGTATTCAGAGAGCACGGGGTGCAGAATCTGCCCATCAGTTAATGACCTTGTGCTATTTCAGGCTTTATTAAAGTCTGCTGCTGTCTGTGGAGAGGGCCAGTTAACAGGGTGCAAAGCGGAAGCCAAGCAGCAGCAGGAGGAAAACCCAGCTGACTTTTTATGAAAACAACTAGTTCAGATGAGTTGGTAAATCAGTTTTAATCCCTGCAGCTGAGATGTAATATGAACTACTCACTGAGGCTTAAGTGATTTTGAACAATTAAGAAATTTGCTCAATGTATTTATTAAAATAATAATTACTGTTTTTACCATAATGGTGTAACGTGCACAAGGGCTCCTGCCAGCCTTCTGCTCCTTTGCAGAGCCTGTCAGTGTACACTTTCATTCAGTTTTTAATTAAACTG
The DNA here is from genome assembly GCA_013400415.1 of Scytalopus superciliaris. Classification (NCBI taxonomy): domain Eukaryota; kingdom Metazoa; phylum Chordata; class Aves; order Passeriformes; family Rhinocryptidae; genus Scytalopus; species Scytalopus superciliaris. Next base: position 518,793 of record VXBX01003483.1, read on the forward strand.
ACAATTAAAATAATATGTTGAGATCAGGTAGGAAAGAATAAATCAGTAATGATGGCAGTTGTTAGAGATCTTTTTTTAAGCCACATGGTTTAGCTTTTACTGCTATTTAGGACCAGAGGTAAGCAGTCTAGCCAGGTGTGGTATTGAAGAGAGTGACAAAAGTACTAATCCAAAAAGGTTTTATCTTTTTTTTTATACCTGATTTTAGTGTGCAGCAGACAGCTCACTTGATTCTCAATTGTATTGCTTTCAGACATGAAAAACATAGTCCAGACAAGAATACATTTATATAAATATATGTATATATATGTCTGTGTCATCTTAGGCTGCTGGAAAAAAGTCTATTTTCTATCAGAGGCTTATGCAACAGGATGAAAACAAAAATAAATATTTTACAAAAGTTATAATAGTCTCTGAAGTCACTTTCCCTACATCTAAAGCTTTACCCTAGGGCATTCTTCCAAGATCCTTCAAAAATGACTTGTGTCTCCACACTTAGTGTAACAGCTTACATGTCCCCCTTGTTGCTTTGTTAACATCGTTTCCTAATTGCAACAGTCTGCTGTTTGGCTGCAGACAGCTTTGTTGTTGTTTGATTTCTAATAACCTTTCCCTGTGAAAAGGCGACTTTCTGAACTGTAGCAGATAATTTTGGGCTTTCCGTGGAGTTCCCTGTCTCCAGGGCTGGACGGCTCCAGACACTCGCAGGAACTTGTCTGTGCGCTTATCGGGTTGTTCACTTGGTGGTTTCCTCTACTCCCCAGTGACCAGCGTCTTCCTCTGTGAAGCACAAGAGCCTGAATCCTGCTGGTGCTTTCCTGTCTGCTTCCAAATACAAATATTAGGGGACTCGAGGGGTAGTGTTTTGGAACAGAGAGTTAGGGCCATCTGCACAGTGTCCATCCCAACCAAACCGGGAGCGGAGTTAGATGTGCCAGAAGGGAATGGGATGCTTCAGGCTCTGCAAGGCTGAATAGCGCATTTACCTCCCAGCCCTGCTTCAAAACTGCTCTGCAGGAACATGAGTGCCAGCCTCGTGTGTGCCCCAATTTCCCTGTTTTCTGCACAGCTCAGGTATCTCAGCCATGCACCCTTTGCTGGGAGCCTGTTGAGGACAGGCAGAGTGGCAGCAGGCAGGGCAGCTGCCGTGTCCCTGCCTGCCTGGCTGAGGTGTGTGGGTCTGGGGGAGCTGGGCTGGCCCTGTGTGCCTGGCTGAAGTGTGTGGGTTTGGGGAAGCTCCCCTGTCCCTACGTGCCTGGCTGAGGTGTGTGGGTTTGGGGGAGCTCCCGTCCCTNAGCCATGCACCCTTTGCTGGGAGCCTGTTGAGGACAGGCAGAGTGGCAGCAGGCAGGGCAGCTGCCGTGTCTCTGCATGCCTGGCTGAGGTGTGTGGGTCTGGGGGAGCTCCCGTCCCTGTGTGCCTGGCTGAGGTGTGTGGGTCCGAGGGAGCTGGGCTGTCCCTGCTGCAGGATGCCCCAGTCCCACCCCAATGCTGCCCCGCTCCCCGTGCCCCCTGCCCACAGCAGTGCCGAGCTGAAGCACGTGGTCGGTTTCAGCACGTGAGTAGCCCTATTGAATTAAGTACGTAATCAAGTGATTTGCTGGTATCCTTAATCCTTTTCACATATCGCTAAGCTCATTAAACTCTCTTTGATACCAAGCTGTGCAAGTTCCTTAAGAGGGGCAGAGACTACGTGTCATTTCTGTGGCTTGAATTTATCATCTCCAGCGTCCAGAGAGATACTCCTGAGCTGTAAAGCCTAAGGTTGCTCCAAAGGTTTGATGTGTAACAATGGATGGGAAAATGTGCTGTGGGCTGTGTAATTTTTGATACCCTGCCCAGCACAACAACATGGATATGCCAGAACAAATACCCACATAACCAACCAAAATACCGAGCAGTGCATCCCGGGCCTCAGTGGAGGCACTTCATTTCCTTTCTCTTCCTTGTTTTTTCCTGACAGCTGTCCAGCTAACAAAGAAAAGAAAAAGAAAAGAAAATAGCAAAACAACAAAGCATTGCAAAGTGAGATATTTAGTTCTGTCAAAGAACATACTTAGGTGTATTTGTAGGCTTGTGCTTCAGCTCAAAGCAGTGACAATTTGGGCAAAGCAATTCTCTAATGCTCTCTCAATTAGATGAGCTGGTATGTGACATGTGCATACCAGCTCCTTCTGCATGCCAGAATGCATGCAGCTGTTAGAAAAATTTTCTACTGCATTTAAACATATTACAGAAAGTTTTTTCCTTAAAGCAGTGGAGTTATACGCCATCACAGGAGGATAGATGGAGGAGGGAAATTCTCCTGGCTGGAAGCTAACTGATTGAGAAGAAAAGGGACAGGTTTCACTCATTATGCTGAAAAGGATGTATTTTTTTTTTAATTTTTTTTTTTTTAAAATCATGAACTCCTCAGTAATCCTGCAAGCTGGGAGGAATTGCTGGAGGATGGAGTGGGGCTCGAAGCAGAGCCAGCGCAGCACAGGTTGCCAAGGTCTGGTCCGATTGTCACTAACAGCATGGATGGCAATTCTACAAACAACACAATTGCTATTGTAATGGTATCAAATGTATAAAATGCACTAATTTGGAGTCTCCAACTCCAAATTGAAAATGCTGCATCATTTTGTAAATGTTGATTTGGCCTTACACAGCCTTACCCACTCCTGCTTTGCAGGTGTGCAGTGTCCAGCCTTCCAGGGGGAACAGGCAGAACTGTAACCCTTTGAAACCCTGGGGCCACTGTGCTCTTACAGCCTTTCTCTCCTATTTGATTGATTTGTCTTAATAATATTTAGTATAAGTACCGGTTGTGTCTGCCTGAATGATTCCTATCCTTACTCAGTTATTGGATCTCGTGTCCGTTTTGATAAAGAAAAGGTATTTTTCTCATGTATCTGTGGGTCACTTGGATCCTTTTTCCAATAATGCAAACTCCTGAAGCCTTCTGCTCACCTCAGAAAATGACAGTCCATGTAATTTTTCAGGCTCCATAATTAGCCATGCTACTCAAAGCCTACATGGTGCAAACATTTGTCTGACATAGCTCCAAGGAAGACATAAAATACTTATATTACCCCTCTCAATGTGATCTATTGGGTGCTGTGAAATGTCAGTACTTCACTGAATTGTATATATTGTGTTTGAGACCATAGAGTCATAGAATCATGTAGGTTGGAAAAGACCTTCAAGGTCATCAAGTCCAACCATAAACAAGTGTGATTACTTTGGGGGTTTACTCACATTTTCTGCTATCACTGAATGTGCCAGGTTATTATAAATCACAAAGTTGCTCTAAATGTCAAGTGACTGTTTGCTGTTTGCTTCACATTGACAAAATGATATCACTGGGTACTGATGCAGGGATTGCAGAATTTGGCTTATTGGGAGAGATGACAACAGAGAAGAGCAGAAACCTGGGCTTGGGAAGAGCCACCTTGGCTGAAGCAGATGGCCTGTTTTGGACACAGCTGGCACATGAATGTGCCAGAAGAAAGGAGGTTCTGCTAACCACAATCTTCTGATCAAATCATGGTTGATTTTTTTACACCATTTTTGCACACTGACAGATCACATACTCCTGAGTTGCATGTTTTTAAAGAGAAGCAGAGTCATATTTCTGATTTGCCACAGGAAAACCTTAACATTAAAGCATCACTCATGTGGGATAAAAACATTGCTTTCTTTTCCCCCATTGTCTTTATTTCTAGACAATATTTTTGAGAAAATTGCTTCAGAATGAGTTTTTTACATCATCGTGGTAGAATTATGCAGAATAGAACTGCTGATCCTATCTTTGCCTGGAGGGCAAAGTGCACTGATGAATAAATCAGGAATATTGTTTAATATTACATTAAAAAGATGTAAAGGTATTAATACTAATTTATGCCAGATTAGTGGTAGTTAAAAATATTAAGTAAAAAAGGCAACTTGTTTTAGAGAACTTGGTACTACAACTAATCATCATTATATATTTGTGCAGTATATTTTTTGTGAACTCTAATATTGCAGAATGGCTTTACTTGTATGAGCTTAGAAGAAGCTTTCTGCTTAATTGCCACTGAAGTTGACAGTGTTTCCCGGGATTTACATTATTTAATGTTTTCTGAAAGAAGCATCTACAAGATACTTGGATTTACAGCAGTTAGAATAAAATTTAAGCTTGGGGCAACCACAGAGTTTAATGGAAAATTCCAGAATAACCAAAGCTTTTCAAGCCATGCAGTTTGAACAGGATATGTGGGAGATGCTTTTGCACAGGGCTCCTTGGGAACATGGTCTGTGTCAGGGACCATTTCTTATGTCGTGATAACCTTTGAGGAACCTCTTTCCCTCTCCCTCTCTCTCTTTCACCCACTCATTCTCTCAAACAGAACGAGCAAATAATTACTGTGGGCCAAAAGGCAGAATCACTTGGAATAATGCCAGTCCTGAAAAATACAAATGTACATTTATACATAAATGATGATCATTAAAATCAGCTAACATTTATCTTCACCTTGAGAAGACATGATGATGGACTATCCCTGTGGTGGCTGTCTCATATTCCTGGTCACAAAGATAAATGGCTCAGAAGAACCAACTTCTTTGCAACAAAAATCCCTATTTGTACACACAATAAATAGTAATAGTAAAGAAACAACTCCTAATACAAACAAGGACCCCACAAACTGATTTTGTGATGAGTCCAAAGGTAAAACAGCAGAGCTATAAAAGTGGAGCTTTTGTCTCCAGAAAGTGAAGATGAATTCTTTTCCAAATAGTACTCTAATACTTGTTATTTCCTGAAGTATGAGGTTTGAGACATATTTTTGCTTTGCTGAGATATTTCAGAAGAGTTATATTATTACTGATAGGCTTTCAGAATAATAGTAGTGTGACTGTGTTGGTACTGCTGTCATACAAATATATCATATCATATCACGTTATTCTGTGGGTTCATTCTGAAATATTTGATATAAATAACACTGATGTTGCCTTTCTCCTGGAAATGAAGTGGTATATTTCTATTACTGACAGATTTCCCTGCTGAGAATAAACATCATCTCTTTGCATTGAGTTTAAAGCACAGGCTTCAATAAGAAAAAAATCAGAATTGTTCATCTGATCGAGATTATTAATCAGAAATCCTGTCTCAACACAAGTACAGGGGCTTTCAAATAGCTTATATTGCAAGTTACAGCATCTGCAAAAGTTGAACTGGAAAATCATATAGGAGCTGAGTTATAGCTTCATTTTCAAATAGGGTGCATGCTATAATATTTTTCATACTGCCCACAAAATAAATAGTTGAGTCAAATATTCAGTTCACTTTGATTTATATCTAAAGTAAACAAAATGTGCACCAAAACGGTGACTGCATTGCTGAGAAGTTATTTTTCAGTCTGGATCCAGGGAAGATTATTCTGGTCTTAGATTATGGATAGGTATTACTTATGTGTACACTAATTCATTTGTGCTGCTTGTGTATCTTCAGTGCCCTTTGTCTTCCCCTCAAATAATCTCTGAAAAGTTCATTGCGCTTCTGCCCTGTTCACATGGTATGAATCCCAGTGTGGCTTTAATCTAGTTTTTTACAGCACTGTGATTTGTATGTTCTTGGGATAACTTTGAGAACAAAATGAAAGTGGACTCCACAAACTGCTTTGGACACTGAAAAACTAACCTTTGAATCCTTTTTCATTTAGGAATATATGGACTCCAACAAGTACATCGAGCATTTAGTGACTCAGCTGGAAGAACAACGCTGGAATTTATGGAGGCAAGTCCTACACACACACACATTTATTTATGTTCCTATTTTGGAAAAAAATACTGCATTCCATAGTTTTCATTCTTGAGTTCAAATAAATGATTGGGTATTGTTTCCCCATTTTTTAATTCTTTGCAGACTACCAAATCTTACCTAATGAAAAAGGTAGGGCGTAAGACACAAGTTGAATCTTGCCTTTGCTAATCAGGGCAGTTGCACACACGCACAGGTTTCTTCATGTCAAAGTTTCTAAGCAGGGGATGCTAACACTGCTTCAGATTCATTGGACTGAATTTAGCAAAGTGTCTTATATGCTTGAATAACAGTGTTTTCATTGAATGGCACACAAACTACAGCCACAAAGTCAGCATAGCATGAGCAACTGAGAGTTTTGAACCTAAAATAAACACAGGTTTAAAGTTTTGCTGTGCTCTTGATAGTTCAGATTTGCTATTTCTTCTCTGTTCATGTTGCCCAGAGTCCACTCTGGTTCAAGCAAACCCACATGCTAGTGGGTGTTTCTGTGCTGCCTACAGCAGATTTCTTAACCTCATGAGCATTTCTGAAGAACTGCTCAAACTCTGTGTCCCTCTGTAAGGTGGGTGCAGGACCTTGCAAACCTCCCTGCCCTCTGGTCTAGTACTTGCCATCTTCTCACAGGTGTAGGTCCTCAGCTCTTGCAAAAGGGTCCTCCCTTCATTCCAGACATAGTTTCCTTCTTTACAACAGCAATTGTAATGATAAAAGCTAGCAAGAAATTACCTAATCTTCAGAAGCCTCAGAAGTCTCACAGCCTTAATGAGTTAATTATATCTTGATCATTTTAAAATTAATTCTCCCAGACTCTCCATTTGTATAGAATTGCTATTATCACAGCTGGTCTAGAAAGCTTTGCACAACAGCATTTTGCAGCATTTGCTTGCACTTCGTATTTTTGAAGTATTTAGCAATATTTATTAACTACTCACTATCTCATGGTTTTATAGTTATGAGCTTAACCCCCATCTAAGATAACATTTAATACAGAGGAAATGGAATAATACCAGTGCTGAAACTCTTTCAACATTCACAGGATTTTTTTTAAATGCAATATTTAAGTTATTTTTTTTCTAAAGAAATTATGAGCAGTGACAATCTTCTTAAATATATAGTCAAATATAAAGTAATCTTCGAGGAATAATTTAATGTTCATACTCTGATGTCTATTTCACTCTAGTTCTGGTCAAGGGAGAAATAATGACATGTCTGGTTTCTCAGTTGAATGCCTCTCATGTACAAAAAACCTCAACTTTGCACATGCCAGTACTAGTTGGCATGCACCTCCCAAACTTCCTGATCTATGTGATATAAAGTAGTATTACAGTATTTACAGCAGACAGCATTATGACATGGACTAAGCCTTAATTATAGGCAAAACTCACAAAGCTTGTGCTTAATTCCTGCTTTTTAAAAAAAGGTAGCCAAAATAATTGGCACAAAAAAAAAAAATTTAAGTTTTCCTGTATTACAGAATTCAGGAGACTAGTTTTGTAAGAATGAGGGTGATAACATTATGTGCAGATGACACTACTGTGGTTAAATATAAATGAATAATAAAAATTTAAAACATTAAAAAGTCTTTGAAAAGTAGCAGGGGTAGTGACTTTATTATGAGCAGACATTCAGATGTGTTCTGAACATTCAGTGGTTTTGGAAAACTCAAAGCAGTGATTTATTTTTAATATTAATTTATTTTATTCTTCTTTTTGTGGGGTGTTGGCATAAAAAGTTAAGACTTGTAAATGAGCACTACAAGGAAAACCCTTCTGGTTTTGTCGGTCTTCTTTGAACACTTTATTTCTCTCTCTTCCATCTCTAAGAAGTTTCATGGCGAGGATTATGCTAATAGCTGGCACTACACAGGGGCAGTACTCGGCTGGCTAGAGCCAGACAGATGTCCTAATAAATCAGCATAGCCCTCTTCTCAGACTTCATTATGCTCTTGATTTGTGACTACCATGATTTTAACCCAGTGGGTCAGCGGGTGCTGAACCTGACATTGACCAATAACCCCCCCTTTACTGCAGGCGAGCTCATAAAACCGACAGACACAAATTGTGACCATTTAGCTCCTTCAGCATTACTCACAGCCCGGACAGATTTATAGGGGCCAGGCTAAGGCAGAGGAGACTAAAGCCGATGTCATGGTGTGCATATCAATTTTACATTTCCTTTACATTTCCACACGTACAATGGGACCCTAAAAGACATGTGGGGGCCAAAATTTCTCTTCGGTTTAGGGGATGACTGTTTATACACGGCATTAGCATCTGCTGTGCAACATTTATTGCTGTAATTGCTGTCCCAGGAGAACTGACCATGGTTAGGTCACGTTTTACAGCCTTCAACTAGAACAGACATCTAGGCCAGCTTCAGATGTCTTGTTCCTAAAACCTTGACAACAGTGAATGAAGGTACCTCGCTAGTTTGTGAGGATGCTGACTTCATTAGCATAGCTTTTCTTATACTGAACATTTTACAATAGTTACTTTCATGTGAAGAATGACAAAAATTATAGCATATTTGACTTGTCAGTGGTTCCCCCATTTCTCAAGTTTTAACAAAATACATTTATCTGACGTGAGACAAATTTGATCCCTGTCGATGTAAATCACCAACATTTATCACTGGAGGTGAGGCACCATAGTAGTTGTGTATTATCAGCTTGAAAAAAAGACTATTTTAGATTTCTCTGCCCTATCCCACCTGGAATTAACGTTAAAGAGGACAGAATTGGGTCAGAGGTGGGGGATCCCCTTGCAGTGTTGTTTCTTACACAGTCATTGAATGCTTTAAGTCAGCTAATTGGTATTACTGTGTGTAATTTTTATGTCAGAATCACATGGACAATCAACACGAGAAGCAAAAATTTGTTCCTGCAATCTTTGCTAATTGCCTTTGACAACACATAATAATTTTTAAATCTCGACACAGAGATCAGTGGCAGCAATCACCAGTTCTCTTAACACTAGAAAGAAGTCATATTTCAGCATAGGATGCTTTCCTGAACATGCAAGGGTCAGACCCTGGTCTTAAGACCTTTCCAGGAATTTTATTAGTAGTGCTGTTGGAATCAGGACAAACCCTTTAATCTGCCTTTGTGAAAGCATAGGATACATTACATTTCAGACATGACCATCATATAATAAATGAACGAAGGCTCAGCAGCACTTTCTTATTACAGGAATGTAAAACACAGAGGGGAGAGATCAGAAATGTACATGAGAAGTTCATGGTATTTCTCCAGTGCTGTATTTTCAAAAGAGTTTGTCAAATAGGTTTGCTCTACTTTCATCAGCAGTATTAGCGTGCTTTTTGTGCTCCTGTTTTTAATGCCTGTGTACTAAAGAGGTGCCAAGTATTAAACAGGTTGCTTCTGCTGTAATCATGAACTTCCATTGGGAGACCATAATTGCTAACAAGCAAAATAGCTTTGCAAGAATTCTTAATGGTGAGCACAGATTAAAATAACAACTGTGATTAGTTTTAAACTGCTTGACTAGAAAAAGACTAATCTTAGGGGAATAAGTTGCATGGCAAACAAATGAAAAACCCTATGTATAATATTATAATAATGAAGGCTGAGAAAAAAACAAATGCTACCCCAGCTAATTAAGGTCATGCTCTGCACAAATATCTTTTTCTTGCCAGGGGCTTAGTAACTTGGCCAAAGGAGAATTAATGTCTAAGCAGCCAGATCTTGGGGATGAAACCCCATTTCAACCCATTCTCATTACAAAAGTTGCCTCTGGTCTATGATGCAAATGTGACTGTATTTGGAGTGAATCATCTTCCAAAATTGTTGTCACAGTCTATGATCAATAGGCAGAGATTGTTGTGGCATGGTCAATTGTGGTAAGAGCATGAGACTTCCTGCTGCTTTGCTTCTTGATCCACCTGTCTGGTCACACCACCTGGGCAATGGATAAAGCCAGAAAAGAGGTTGTTTTGTGCTCTTAGTCACTAACACCTGCCCCTTATCTCTTGGTCAGTATTTTGTTTTGTTGGGGTGGTGTTTTGTTGAGTTTTTCCCCTATATCTCTACAGCACTGCTGGATATATATGACAAATTTGTAAAATCCATGGAAACACTGATGTGTTCCTTTTAGGTTCCTTAGTCTTTGGAGCTGAGGCTGAGGCAGAGCAGAACTGAGCTTGGCAATTAGGAGTCATTCACTCACCACAAGTACTCAGATGCTTCCAGCTAATGTTGTAACATCACATAGGTCTCTCTAAAGCTGAGACTTCTGATTTGTGACTTTATGTGTGAAAAATCACACCAAAAAATGTAGATAAAAAGCACATAAAGCTACCAAGCTGTATAGCAGAGCTCACGGTGTGGCTTCAGATGAGCATTTCTACCAAGGATTAGTGTTTAAATATGCGCATGAGGATACCAATTAAAACCGTATCTGATTTTTGGCCAAATGTGCTTTTCTTTAGCAGAGTGTAAATGTGGATGGTTCAGTGAGCAGTGCAGATGTAGTTACAGGCCACAAAAAGCCCTGCCATTGTGCTCTCTGTGAATGAGAACTGCTCACTTCCCTTGGCTCGCTGGTACAATGCCCACCTCACACCACTGTTGCTACAGATACTTCTTCAGGAACAAACTGGGTGAGGGCAATGTGAATAACAAAAGTAGAGAAAAGCAAGGCTTTTACTGTTTGCCTTATAAATTGTATTTTTAATAGGACCATAGAAAAGTAAGAAAGGATAGTTTAAAGATTACAAATGAACCCAATGGACTGTGCAAGTCCACTATAAATATTGAACATGTAACCAGGGGAAAAGACTGGAGAGCTGCTGGAACACTTGTTGCACTAAAGCAGTGCATATTTGAGTATAATTTATCTAAATGGTCAAATTAAGACTGATAACTGCCTTTCAGACAAATACAGATACCTCACAGAAGTTTGCACCTGTTCAATTTTTTTATTAGCTCCACTAATTGGTCATATAAAATAATCATCCTCATCTGAATAAAGTTGATAGCAATTCTATGCGCAGCTCTTTACCTGATCACTAAGTAAATCTCTTTCAACAGTAAGTCACTTTAACTCTGACGGGGCATATTTTTGTGTAGCATTTACTAAGCTGACTTAAAATTAAGCTCAGCTTGATGTGCTGTGATATATGAGAAATATGACCTGGGATGACTTTGGCATTATACATTCATAACAAGTATTAATTTTAAAGAACATGACTCTCAGCCTGTTTCCTCTAATTGGAAAAAACTCCCATTAACACTGCCCATCAGTGCTGCATGAGTCAGAAGTGAAGTGTCAAGCCTCAGTTATTAAAGTCATTACATAAAGGACTGGGAACCATCTGAACAGAAAATAATCTTGATACAAGCAAATATCTCCATATCCATGCTAAACTATCCAGGTCTTAAAATTGCAGGCAAAAGATGGAAAAGTGGTCCTTAAAAAAGTAACTTCATATGGCTGTGTTTGTAAAATTAAATAAATTAACCAATGTTCAATTTTTAAATCTTAATAACATTCTGTAATTAATTAGAGATTGGGGTATTTTTGAACAGATGTATGCTTGTCATAATAGCAAGACTGCCAGAGCCATGAATTGATTTGTTTCTCTTAAATTATAAAATAGAAGGCCTTGAGCAAAATATATTCTTTAGATATATTTAGTAGAATAAGGATCACAAATGTTCCCTACCAAGTTGAAAGGGAAAAAAAACTCCAGCAGGGAAGTATGTGGAAGGTCTATTTGGCATATGGGTGTTTGTTAAAAGCAAAATGCATGAACAGCCCAGAGTAAATTAGATCCTCATTTGTATGCCGGGAAATGAAATGTATAATCCCAGCATGGTACTGCGTTTGTTTTAGATTTTTTATAAGAACAAACTCTTTTGCATATGCAGATATACATATTACTGTAGTGGCTATTTAGGGTTAAGGAAAGAAAAGACATGCTTTGAGGTGATTTTATCTGAGGCTAAGTGTAAGTGGCAGGACTTTTGTGCGTGTCCCCCGCGGTGCGGACTGGCTCAGGTAGCAGCGCCGGGCACGCCGCAGACGCTGCACAACTGCTGCGTGGGGGAACACGGGCTGACCCCAAAGGCTGGCCACGTGGGGAAACCTCGGGGCACCTGCTCTTCTGAAACAGCACCCACCCCACTTCTCAGATATGTAACCAATTAACAGATCAACGTAACGATCTACAAGAAATGAATACGCAATTATTGGGTGTTGGTGCTCAGAGATTATTTAGTCCTTTTTTAAACATCAAACATTTCCAAATGGAAACTGTCTGTAGTCTCTCTTTATTATTTGGTGTTGAATTTACTCTTCCACTAATGTCTGTGCACAGCCATGCTTATCCAAATTGAATCATATTTCACTCCTCAGATAATTTCAATTATTTTATTGGCATTATTCAGAGAGCAAAGAACAATTCCTATGAGTAACAGTGGCATTTCCCTGGCGTCTTCTCTAAAACTGAACAACTGTATCTTTGCACAGAGCCCTGGTTCCTGTTTGGTAGAGTAAAGCCTATGGATTTAAATCAAGGCAACAACTGAGAATTTGGGCTCTTATAAAAACAGGATGTCAAAATGTATTATAGAAACAAGCAGCGCACAGACACAGGCTGTGAGATGGGGTTTTCAGGAAGAAGAAATGGAGAATTTATGAATTATGCTATTTTTTAAGGGATGGTACCTCACTGATCTGTTTCACTAATGAAGTCTATGAACAGGGCACAGCTGATGGCAGATGTAGAAGGGGCCACGGAGAAATTGTATATGAAGTCATGCAAGTTGGGTTAGCACCCTTCCCTGTAAATCAGTTTCAGTGGTGAAAGAGAAGTCAAATAATCAAGTTCAGCATTTCTGTTTCATTCTGTAATGCTCAACTTTCCCCCCCCCCCCTAAATTACATTAAAGCAAGAGTTTAAGACCCTAAGTGAGAACAGGGCCTCATTGTTCTGCACAAAGTGAGAAAAGGTTTTCATCTCCTCAGCCCCAAGGATGAAACAAGAAATAAGGTAATTCCCTTTTAATAGAGAAAAATAAGTGGTGGAGTTTATACAAGAGATCTGTGTGCAAGTCAGAGTTTTGCTGTGTTCTCATGGCACAGCACTGTGTATGGCCAGCCTGTTCACTCCAGTCTGACAGATGAAGTTCTCACATAACTGCTTGAATGTTTAAAAGGTTCTATGGCTTAAAACAAGCTTGGTGGCAATCTTAGACCGTGCTCTGTGATGAGAGTGTTTTCTTGTGTCTACAGTTCACAACATGATGAGGTGTGGAAGGAGACCTATCTTTGGAAGTGTCCTCTGCAGCTCCTGTCCTTGGCCCCTCTCACTCCATAGTATAAAGTAAATGATCTCTGTCAAGGGATGGGATGGGTGGTAGCAAAGGGAGAAGGAGAGAAGGCCTGTGCCCTGCTCTCTTGAGGCAGTTTATTTGGAAGTACATTGGGGCAGTTTATTTGAAAGTACATTGATGTTGCTGTGCCCATGCAATGGTTTTTAACATGGAGAAAAGCATGGACACAGATCCTGTGTCATCTGGCTGAGCCTGTTACGGGACAAATATCGCTTGAGTTGAAAGCAGGACATCTGTGCAACCAAAATACTGCTGTGACATCACCTCTTCCTGCTATTTAATGTTAAGCACTTGCTGATCCATCACTGTCATCTCCCCACTTTGTACAGTGACAGACAGCACCTCTGTCCAGGTGTGTGTGTGTGCTCAGCACCTGAAGATCCAGATGTACTGGGGTGTAATCTTGCAGAAATGGGTTTCAGATCTGTTGCTAGCCTTATCCAGGAGGCTCACCTCCTCTCCTGCTCAGCTTAATGCTGACTGTAATCAGGTTGGAAGAGCTGGGGGAGGTACTTCACAGCTTTCTGAAAGTTTCCTTTAATTCTGCAGGACTTGGCTGGCTTCCTGTTCACACGTGGTGCAAAAGATTCAGGGTGTGCTTCCTATCAATTCTGCCTGCTGTATGAAGCCCTTTTAATATTAACAAATTATATTTTCCATTGCCTCATTTGTTAATAAAAAGACATGATTATGTTACAGAATCACAGAATATTCTGAGTTGGAAGGGACTCATGAGGATCATCGAGTCCAACTCTTATGTCTATAGCAACCCAGATTCTGTGGTATCACCCATTCACACTTCTTTTTTTTCACTCAAGAGTAAATTCCAACATATTCTGCTGTAGGGAAAATATTGTACATTTATAGCATAAACCTGTATAAACATTATTGTAATCAGTTCCACTAGGGACAAGGTTTCAAATATAAGCCAGCATTCATCACATATTAAAGACCTGAGCATATTTTTTTCCTACTTAAATCAGCATAGCTCAGAATTTGCAAATTCTTGCTTATGTAGATATTCCCCTGAGATTTAAAAAAAAAAAATAGTAAAGGCTTGCAAAATACAGACCTCTTAGTTTTATTACCACCTGATTAGCTAAGGAGAATTTAGAAAGTACAACCCAAATAAGCAAAAAATAGAAAACTTAGCCTGATCTCCAGGAAATGCTTAGCAATAAGGAGAAGACAGCTTTTGCAGGATATTTAGGTGGCTGTGATTTATGTAGCACCTTTAAAGATGGCAGAGCTGCTTCCATAATTGGCATGTGCTTGTACTGCCCAGTACTGAGGCAGTTTGATGCTACCTCACAAATTATTCCCAGTTCAGTTCCTGATAATTCTGTAATAAACTCATTATTCTTTCTCATTCAGTAGATTCCTAGTCCTCTACCAGGCAAGTTGAGAGCCTCTTAAGCCCTTTTGAGAGAAACAAGTACATATGGCATGGTTCCTGCAAGGCTTCCTGTATTTTTATGATCTTCCACTTTTCCTGGTTGGGGAAGAGAGATCAAATGCAAAGTACCCATCTTCCTGCAGAGCCCTGGGAGAGATCAGCCCAGAAACATACATCAGAGGTTGTAAGCACTCTCAATCCTTCTCCTTTTCTCTAATAACACTGTCATAAGTGTTCAAAAACAAGGCCAAATGCTGTCCTTCTCCCTCTGACAGTAATGTCAGGGTTTCTTTTCATTTCAGTCCTGCAATGTGGAAATGTGCAAGTGGCAGCACTTGACCTTGTATTCAGCCAATTCAAAAGCTACTCAGAATTCCCAAGAAGGATCTAAATTCTAAACTTCCATTGAGATCCACAGAAAACTTGCATAAAATCCCTTCTAGGCTGAATATAACAGATGTCAGCACAAGGCAGCAGCCAGACTCTGTGTCCTCCTGTAGTCCTGCTTACCAGTATGTACTGGGAAATTCCAACATGGTTATTGGGGACCAGTTTATTCTTGAACCTCTCCTCAAGTGACTGATTTTTTCTGCCAGCACAGGGTGCTCCATGAGTGTCCCTGTCAGCTTTTTGTGCAGCAGCCTGGCCTGGCAGTCTTCCCAGACACACAGGCAAATCGTCCCCCTGTTGGAATGGAAGTCCCCAAAAGGGCAGTGCCACTTCAGGTCTCACTGAACAGTGCCCTGTGTCAGGCTGAAAGAGCAACTGTTCCTAAAAATGACGTCAGTTCACACGATTTCAACCCTACTCATGTTTAACAGAGTTTTGGGACAACCCTAGTGTTAAGTGCCAGTAACCTTTCGGTAGAGTATCTGAAAATCCAGTATTACATCACCCATACATAGTCCTATGCAAACAAATAAAGTACTATTAATACAAGAAGTGAGTAAAATTTAGTAACTGCATTTCTGGAGGTTTCTTCCACCTCCCCCTGCCCTCCCACC